>LKTO01000991.1:0-12425 GCA_001399465.1 Hymenoscyphus scutula
CACGGTAGATGGATACGGCAAATGGTTATTGCAAAGTTCTATATATGTGCCCTCTGCTCTTCCAGAGCAAGGCAAGCAATTCAAGTCTTTTTACTCTTGCCCTCCTGAAAGTCCTGCATTCCAACAGTAGTCAAGGCAGCAGCGGAGAATTAGCAGAATAGGGAAGAGGTGATGATGCTCTTGCTTGAGAAGCAAGGGGCAGACGTGGTGATCACAGAAGAGGTTATCAAGACAATTACAGGGGAATTTAACAAACAGGTGATGATGCTCTTGCTTGAGAAGCGAGGGGCAGACGTGGTGATCACAAAAGAGGTTGTCAAGGCGGCGGCGGGGAATTTCAATGGGAAAGAGGTGATGATGCTCTTGCTTGAGAAGCGAGGGGCAGACGTGGCAGCGTTGTCAGTAGTGTGCACGCACTAATGGTATGGCAATACAGTGGGGTAATGATAACTTAAATACGTCCTATTTAATCCCTGTAATGTACTATTAGTATTTTTCTACTATACGGTTGAAGTTAATAGTGCGTAAAACTAATTTTAGTCGTATTGCCGTACACTGTCAGTGTCGGCAGTGTGGCCATGCGGCTCAAAATTAAGCTTTTTTTACCTCAGATTTTCACTCTACCATTTGGGCGCAACGATATTACACAGCAACTAGAGCTAGGGCACCGGCTCTAATTCTTAAGGTTATAGCCCAAGGCTAGTAGAGTATTTTAAAAAAAGAATTAACTAAATAGCTCTTGAATTAAGCTATTCCGGCTAGAAGAGATAAAGTAGGTCGTTAATAAATAGGCGATTCTTTAGAATTTAATAACACTACGACTAGATATATTAACTACTCACTTAATTTAATAGCTTGAATATTCTCAGCTACTTTATCTTAATTCTCTAAATATAGACTTTTCATATATCTGTTAATATTAATCTACCTTTTTTAAAAATATATTAGTCTAGAAAAGAATTCAAGGAAAATATATAAATTTACTAATTAAAGGTATATTAATTCACTATATAATAAGTTTTTATTCTAAAAATATATATATAGGCTTAAAAGAAAGCTCTAAGCTATAACTCTTTAGAACTAGAAATACTATTAAATTTTAATAAGAATTTATTATTTAATCGCGATATAAATTAAAGTCTTCTTTTTTAATTAATTTTTCCTTAGATCGCGAATCTTATACGTTCTACTACATAGAGTAAAACAAGCCTCAAACTGTGACGGTTCTAACCGCCACCACACCTCAGGCCAACCCCTGGCTGGAACCCAGCGGATACCGTGCTTCCTGAGCCCGGCTCGGTTAGCTATAGCTTGGCACAACCTCCTGTATATAAGAGCTTCCAGCTCCTAGGCTTCTGTCCTTTCTTCTCTTCTCTCTTTAGCTTAGAATCCTCGTATAGACAGTTCCACAGTGCCTAACTTACACCTGGCGTAGTCGTGTATTCGTGTGCGGTCCATCAGCTGTGCGTGTCGTCACATTATTCTAAGCTTACCAACACTGCCTAGGAAGGCCATAGATAATCTCCCTACCTGTCTATCTAGTGTAATAGAAGGACCCCACGATCCTCAATTGCCTAGCCGCAGTACTCTTCAAAAGGAATTGAGAAGGTCTAGTGACTAGAGAGTCCTAGACACCACGCAACGAGACGAACATCCCTCATAGCGAATACATACAAATACACACCTATCCCACCAATTGCCACGATGGCACCCAAAGTACGCCCTGCAAGAATAGGACAACGCTCTACTAACAATACCAACAACCCGGAGGACACAATCCAGGACAACGACGGCCTACCGTAAAACGACAACTCGCCAGCAGCTCAGTTTGAGCACCAGCTAGACTCTAACTACGACGACCCCCCTAAAAGCTCAAACACATTACAAGAGCAAGTCTAAGCACTTACCCAGGACTAGTCGCGAACCCAGCAATTGCTTAAACAGCTCCTTAGCCGCCTTCCGCCTCTAAGCAACCCTGCCGCCGCCCCCTAGACGGCTGCTCCGTCACTTTAAAATATTATACAATCAATAGAATAACAAACTTCGGAATCAACAATATTAAGCCTAAGCCCAAGTACTAGTCATAAGTACTTAGTGAAACTACTAGACCCTCAGCCCCTCTCCGACAAAACAGACCCTACGTTCCTAGGTTAGAAGATCTAGATCTAAGGGAAATTTAGAATTAATAAAGACTACTTCTAAAACGAGGAAGATAAGATGTTTTACGTCTTTAATCGTATAACAGGAGACGCCTAGAAACACCTCTAACCGCGAATTGACGAAGATTCTTAGACACGCTTTGTTTTAGTAAGAGAGATGATCGACTACCTTGCTTCCATTTTCGTCAATCTAAACTAAGTAAGGAATGTAAGATACAACTATAATCGTCTAACAATAAAGATTACATAAACGTTCTAGGAATTCTAAACCTAATTCTTACATCTAGCTAGAGAAGTATAGATTCCTTAGGAATGCCTTCGCCTAGACTTATACGATCGACTTACGACCTCGCTCTAAAGAGGAATAGCGCTAATACTATATATACTAGATACCTACCAGGAACTATTAGCTAGTTGCTTGCTGTTAGATATAGAGCTAAGACGTATTACTATAAGAGAGGACCGCTAGAAGTCATACTAAGAAAGATCTACTACTCGACCTATATAACCCACTTACTCCTCTACCTCTACTCTAAGCAATGTTACAGCTTCTGCCCCACCTGCCTCCCGACTCCTAGGAAACACACTAGGCCCAACTTCTCGTACAACACCTCTAACTACTTCTCACGACTCTAGCGAGAAGCCTCGTGAAGTAAAGCGACTAGTACTAGCGAATGCCTATACTACCTGTTACAACTACTATAGAAAAGGATACTACGCTACTACCTGTTCTAAGCTAAGAAGAATTAATCTAAAGAAAATAGACAAAGAGGAAATAGTAGATAAGGAACTCTTATATAATAAGGGAAAAGAGGAACTCTAGGCTAAGACTCCTGCCTAGAGTATACTCTTAGTCTAGAAAAGATTAATTTAAGTTAATTAATAGATAGAAAGCACTTTACAGTTCTATATACTCTAGTAAATAATAGAATTATAGTTATAACTCACGCCTTAATTAACACTAGAGTAAATAGCTTTACTTTTATTAATACTACCTTTATAGTTAATATAGCTAAGTTCTTTAACCTTAAACCTTAGAAGCTTATATATACTATTATAACTAAAGGGTTCGATAGTAAGTCAAGTAATTCTATTACTTATATTCTTACACTCTAACTCTCTATAGATACGCACCGACAAACTAACATTCCCTTCTATATCCTTAACCTTAGGAACTACGAGGTTATACTCGGACTTAAGTAGATGGCCTACTTTAAAATATAGCTTAACCTAGGACAAGGAACGCTAATATGGCCTGACGACGAGAAACCCCCTCCGCTAACCTTCCAAAAGGAGATTCGTCTGCCTAGGAGCCACCTACGCCCTCAACGCTGCCAGCCGAACCACCAGCGTGATGTACTAGCCAGGGAGCATACAATGAATCAAGAGGATGTACGACGTCAAGACGGCCAGCAAGCGACGACACCCCGCGCAATCCTCCCTCGCCCTGTTCGCCCATCCTCGCCTTGTACTCTATTAGAAGAACAGGACTCAGGTTACAAGAGCCAGGAAACAACCGAGATTAAGACTGTAACACGTAAGACTGTTAGACAGAACACTCATAAATGGGACGTACACGACAAGATACGCCGGATGTAGCAAGAGCTACGCCTACTAGACGCTACGCTACCGCAGCCTCTAAGGAGCCCTTATACAAACAAAGAGCTCCCCTTGCTTGATATTGCTCACATTTCGGTCAATGCTTTTCATGTACACTTATACCACCAGGACAACGAGTTCTTTTCCACCAGTCTATACGAATTAGACTAGGTGATTTAAGAGAAAGAGAAAGAGGCTCTTAAAGATGACGATGAAGCAACTGTCCAGGAAATCAAAGACAAGCTTCCTTCTCAGTACAGCTCGTACAAAGACGTGTTCTCTAAGGCTGCTTTAGACAAGCTCCTACCTTACCGCTTGTACAACTACTATATACAGCTAGAAGCCGCTAACACTCTCAATTATAGTCTACTATACTATTATTCTATATATAAGCTTAAAGCTATTAAGTAGTATCTAGTTAAGAACCTTGAAAAGAGATTTATTAAGTCTAGCTAGACACTCTTCGCCTCGCCTACGCTCTTCGTACGTAAGCTAAATAGTAGCCTTTGTTTCTATATTAACTTCTATAAGCTTAACGCTCTTACCCGTAAGGACTACTATCCTCTACCTCTGATTAATAAGACTCTCGCTCGCTTAGCTAATGCTAGATTCTTTATAAAACTAGACATCCGCTAGGCTTTCCACTATATTCGTATAAACCTAGAATCTAAAGACCTTACGATGTTCTATACAAGGTATAGTTCTTACAAATGTAAAGTTCTTCTCTTTAGTCTCACAAACAGCCCTACGACATACCAACGCTATATAAACAACATGCTCTTTAACTACCTTAACAACTTCTATATAGCCTACTTAGATAACATCCTTATTTACTTAGACAACCTCTTAGAACATAAGGAACATGTAAGGAAGGTCCTCTAACGGCTCTGCGATGCTAGCCTACAGGCAGATATCAAGAAGTACAAATTTAGCGTTACTCGAACTAAGTACCTTAGTTTTATAGTTAGTACTAATAGTATTAAAGTAGACCTAGACAAAGTCTCTGTAATACATAAGTAGAAGGAGCCTTATACAGTTAAAGGAGTCTAGTCTTTCCTTGGCTTTTGCAACTTCTACTAGCGCTTTATCTGCGACTACAGGATCATTACTAAACCACTTACACGATTAACAAAAACTTCAACTCCCTTTGTTTTTAACAAGCCTTGCTAGCAAGCTTTTAAGGAACTAAAGCAGCGCCTCGTCTCCTCTCCGCTTCTCCGACATTACGATCCCGCCTTGGAATGTAAGCTAGAAACAGACGCTTTAGATGGAGTTGTTGCTAGCATACTCTCTCAATTACACCCTAATAGCGAATAGCACCCTGTTAGTTACTTTTCAAAGACCATGGCCCCCTTGGAATACAACTACGAGATCCATAACAAGGAGATGCTAGCTATTGTACGCTCTTTCGGCCACTGGCGCCCTGAACTCTAAAGCGCGCCCTCCCGGTTCAAGGTATATACTGATCACAAAGCACTTGAGTACTTCATGACAACTAAGCAGCTTACTAGCCGTCAGGCTAGGTGGGCTGAACTACTCTCGCAATACTCCTTTATGATTATGTATCAAACAGGTAAGAATAACATACTAGCGGATGCCCTCACACGAAGGGAACAAGACGTCGGCCCGCAGGACAAGCTCAAAGCATTCATTCGGACAAAGGCACTACTTCAGCCAGAACAATTAGACCCAGCAATCCTGGAAAACAATAGCCTAGACCTCGCCTCTCTAGATGAGGCAATGCGCGAGCCAAGCTAATTAATAGAGCGCATTTTAACAGCCAATCGTACAGCAGACTTACTAGCCGCCCTCCGGAAGTAAGCATCGGACTAGCCAGGAGAGTTCCAGTTAGACAATAGACTACTTCTCTACTAAGGACGATTAGTAGTTCCTATGCAAGATACCTTGATAGCGGACCTGATCAAAGAAGCTCACAATCAAGTCTCCTCCGCACACCCTGGCAAAGCAAAAACAGCTCGAATCCTTAGCTAGAAGTACTACTAGAAGAGACTTTCCCTAGATGTAGCGCAGTACACCCACAACTGCCACGCTTGTAAGCGAGCCCATGTTCCTCGAGACCGCACGCCAGGATTCCTCCACCCTCTGCCAGTTCCAGACTGCCCCTAGTAACACGTTACTATAGACTTCAAGTCATTTCCAAAAGACAAGTTAGGGCATAACACAGCCTATGTAGTGATCGACCGTTTAAGTAAGTAAAGCGTCTCTATTCTATGCTATAAGACAACAAATACAAAGGAAATAGCCCAGCTGTACGTGACATATGTCTATAGACACCGTGGAGCGCTACAGACAATCGTATTAGACAGAGGACCGTAATTTATATCCAACTTCTAGAACGAGTTCTACCGTATACTAGGCATTTAGATTAAGCTGTCTACAGCCTTCCAACTATAAACAGATGGACAGACAGAAATCATGAACAAGTACTTAGACTAGCGCTTACACCCCTTTATTAACTACTACTAGGACAACTAGTCTAAACTCCTGCCTATTATAGACTACGCCTAGCTAACGCTACTCTACGAGAGCATTAGAATGTCGCCATTTAAGCTTCTAAATGTATACTTACCTCGTACCTCCTTTAACTAGAACACGCTAGACGCGGCTATAGTAAAGGAAAAGCTGAACTAAGAAGAGGCCTAGTAGGTAGTTAAAAGGATCTAGAAGAGATAGGAAACAGCTTATACGATTATAAGACAAGTATAGGACAAGAAGCAAAGAGATATTAACCTCTACCGACGAGAAGTAGACTTTAAAGTAGAAGACAAGGTCTAGGTATCTATAAAGAATTAGAAGATAGAGCGCTCTAGCTATAAATTAGACTATCAAATAGCAGGCCTATATAAAGTGATTTAAAAGGTTAGATACTTCTATAAGGTTAAGCTGCTAGCTTCTATAAAAATACACTCTATGTTTTTAATAGATCGCCTACGAAAAGCATTAGATAATCCTCTACTAGAACAAGTAAATAAGCTACTCTTACCTATATAGATTACTAATAACAAAGAGTAGGAAGTAGAAGAAGTAGTTATAGTAAAAAAGAAAAGAAATATACTATATTATAAGGCTAAATAGATAGAACATAACGAAGATCTAGAGTAGTATCCTACTTCTGACTTTAAGTATTCCCTATATAAGCTAAGAAGCTTCTACATAGTATACCCTACGCAACTAGGCCTCTCGCGTCGCTTAGGTGATTAGATTAAGGCTTATGAGAATGAGGAGGATTTGTATAAAGAGTTAGACGATAGCACAGACGCTTCTACAAGCTTAAGAACAAGCTTCTTTTTAAAAGGGGAGGTAATATAACAGTTCTAACCGCTACTACACCTTAGGCCAACCCCTGGCTAGAACCCAGCGGATACCGTGCTTCCTGAGCCCGGCTCGGTTAGCTATAGCTTAGCACAACCTCCTGTATATAAGAGCTTCCAGCTCCTAGGCTTCTGTCCTTTCTTCTCTTCTCTCTTTAGCTTAGAATCCTCGTATAGACAGTTCTATAGTACCTAACTTACACCTAGCGTAGTCGTACATTCGTGTGCGGTCTATTAGCTATACTGTGACGATTCTCAAACTAACTAACTAACTAAGGTAACTGAGTATCGCTGGGGTTTGTTCTTACAAAGAGGTTCAATCGCGGACTAGGTGTTTACTCAGAGGTAAACTCGTCACGAAACTACAAGGCTGTCAAGGTAGTAATAACAATGTAATATAAGGTTGAGCACGAAGCTCCTATCTAATAGCAGACGTGCCAGTCTTATATAGAACCTTCGTTCCCCGCTGGAGTCCCTCGCTTAAGAGGACTACCCATGTTGGAGTCCCTCGCTTAAAGGGAGTCCCAAATATTGAGGACTCTAATGGCCCCCAAGGACTCCATCACGTGATCCGTACTAACATAATGAGATCCTGCACTAATGGCTTAATACTGTACTAGTGCTTTACCAAGGGTTTATATACAAATAGTGATCTAACCTGTCAGGACGCCGCCTGGTCTTCACTTATTACGTGTTAGCACGTGGTTCGTGACACTATCCCCTTCTTAGCCTAGCGTGTCCCTACGCTATCTGTCTTAACAAAACGACGACGACGATTCCTGACTTTCTTTTCTTTAAACATGTCGGTTTCTCATAATAAACGGAAACAGCGTCTGGCCTTAGCTCTTCGTATTGAGAAAGCTAATCGACCTGCGGTTACCTGTTCTCACTGTTTACGTTACTCCCGCCGATGTTTTCTTTTCCTAGACGAATCGTCCCGTTGCTCTGAGTACGTTTGTGCGAAGAAGCCTTGTGATACTTCTGGTTATTAAGTTGTTACTCCGAGGGTTCTAACCAGAACCCGTAAACCTATATGTCGTTTCTTTTTTAGTCCTATGCGGGCGAAGAAACGTCCTACAACTTCTCCTCCTGCCGATCCTTTTACTCCTGCTCCGTCCGACTGGTTTCCTGCCTTCGAGGTACCTACTCAGGTCGACCTTCCTCTTGTTAACGCTTCCCTGGACTTTGTTCTAGACCTAGCGTTTTTTAATACTTATCTTGCTGACCCCGCGCTGTAGGCAGACTTGGGTTCTGGGAGTAGAACTCCTCCACCTCCGCCGAATACTGGCTGATATTCTCTTTTGGTTCTCAAGTGTTCTCTGAATGTGGGTAATCCAACTATTTGATCAAATACTTAATCTTGCCTCTAATAAATTTATAGTTAAGAATCTTTTCGACTTTATACTTAGCATTTAGGTTAACTGGCTAGATCTCTGTAAGTGGGGCTGGTAGTGCTCCCGGTAGTGCTGGTTTAAGAAGCGAGATGTAGAATACTAGGAAGATGTTTATTGTTTTTAGTAGGGCTAATTTGTAATTCAAAGGTCCTTTTACTTACTTGATTTTGAACGGTCTAATGTATATATGGTCTAGTTTCCTGCTTAGTCTCTTTATGTTAATGTTTTTTCGCTATAAGTAGACTTTATCCCTCTCTTTTAGCGTTAGCTCCTGACTACGTCGTTTATTATAGTAGTACGTGTTACGCTCTACTATAAACTGTAAATCCTCTACAAGTTCCCTATATAAGCTCTTAATCTTTAAGGCTAATACTTAAGCTAACTAATTATTACTTATTGTTTTTATTAGTCTATTATATACTAGTAATTTATACCTAAAGTTAGCGTAGAATAGTAATATAAGTGTTGTTTCTATAGTTGAGCTATTATATATAAACTAAGCTAAAGGTAACAGTTCTACCTAGTTGTTCTACTAGTAGTTTATATAGTAACGAAGGTATATTTTAACTACTTAATTCATACGTTCGTTCCCTCTATTAGTCTAGAGGTAGAAAGCTATCGAAAGCTTCCTTTTTATACCTAATTACTCTATAAGAGCGGTCTAGAACTTTAAGATAAAGAGCTTATCTCTATCTAAGAGTATCTCTATTAATATTCTATATCTTAAGATTACGTCTCTTAAGTACGCGAATGCTAGATGTTCTACTATACTAGACTCTATATATAGTATTAGTATTATATATTTAGTAAGTCTTTCTATAATAACTAGGATTAAGTTATATTTAACTCCTATTATTAGGTCTCTAGATTTTAGTAGTTTAATAATAAAATTCTAAGAGACTAATTTCTAAGAGGTCTATAGAATAGAAGTAGTATCTATCTATCTATATAGTAGCTAGCGTAAAGCCTTATTCTAGATATAGGTATTATACTTCTTTATTACGTTCTTAATAATCGTAAGTAGATAGTCTATAAAGTAGTATTATTTAATCTACTAAGTAGTTCTTCTTATACCTTAATATTCGTAAGTAGGTACTAAATAGTACTCGCTAATAAACTGCTTTATATATTCTTTTAGAACCTATAATTTCCTATTATAGTACTAGTTCTTTCCTTTATATATATTCTAGATCACGTCTAGCTATAGATCTATAGTCTATATAGCTGTAATTTAATAAACTGTCGAAGCTAAGTCTCTATTAGATAGTTCCTTTAATATTACTAGCCTTACGTATTCTCTAGCTTCCTTATAGCCTAGTTTACGACTAAGAGCGTCTACTCTTAGATTTGTTATTCCTATAACATGTCGGATAACAATGTTATAGTACGATAGAGTTTCTAACTATCTAGTAAGGCGCTCGCTTATAAGCTCCTTAGTAGTAGTAAAGGTTTAAAGATTAGTGTGATTAGTAAGAACTGTTACCTGATACTTCGTTCCTTAGAGGTAGATTTTCTAATACTCTAAAGCAAAGACTATAGCGAGTAGTTCCTTCTCAAATATAGTATAGTTCTACTATACTAGGTCTAGCGTTCTAGAGTAGTAGGCTACAGACATCAATTTCCCGTTTTCGTCTAGTTACAGATATATAGCACCTATTACTATACCTAATAAGTCTGTTTCTATAGTACTTAGTTTCTCTAGATTATAGCTATATAGGATTAGTTCCTTAGTAAAGCGTTTCTTTATTATCTAAAAAGCTATCTCTACGATCTCGTTCTATATAAAAGGTACTCCTTTATATATAAGGTTTGTTATTAGTTTTAATATTCTAGTATAGTCTACTATAAATTAATAGTAGAAGTTAGCGAATCTCTAGAAGTATTAAATATCTTTAACGTTTTTTAGTAATTCCTAGTTAATAATATCTCTTATCTTATCTAGGTTAATTTCTATTTATCCTAGAGATATTATCTAGCCTAGAAACTTAGTATAAGTTACTCTAAACTTGTATTTTAATAACTTAAGATAAGAGTTTACTATAGTAAGTCTTTTTATAACCTTATATATATAACTCTTATATTTCTCTACTTTATCTAAGTAGATTAGAATATTATCTAGGTAACAAATAACTGTTACCTCTAGAAGACCTTCTAGAATATTATTATTCTACCTCTAGTAGGTTACTAGCGTAGTAGCTAATCCGAATAGTATTACTATATACTTATAGAGTTCTAAGAGTAATCTAAAAGCGGTTTTCTACTCGTCGCCTACCTTAATTCTAATTAAGGCATAAGCGTTCTATTAGTCGAGTTTTATAAATATCTTAGTAGAGCTAATTCTGTCTAGTAGATATTATTCTTCTAGTAGTAGATAAGCGTCCTTAATTATTACGTTGTTTACATCTTAGTAGTTAACGTAGACTCAACCTGTTAGGTCGTCCTTCTTACTAACGACTAATATATTTAATAGAATAGGTGATTTAGATCTCTAAATATAACCTTTCTTTAAACCTTTAACGATATAGCTTTTAAAGTGTTATAGCTTGATCTAACTATAAGGCTACATTTTCTGTTTCTTAAGGTTATAACTCTCTTTTAATTTAATCTTATAATTCTATAGACGATATTCTAGTAGAGCTCTTAAGTCCTCTAGATTCTTAAATAATTCCGCGAATTCTCTATACTATACAGGTATAATATTATTAGCTTTCTTACTAACCTATAGAGAACTCTTAGTAAGATGTTCTAGCGCCTTAGAAGAGGTAGCGCTAACCTTATTCTAGCTATATAGTTAAGGCTACGATCCTTTATAGTTATATTAGCTAAAAGTTATTATTTAGACTTTCTAGTTAATATCTAGATTATATTCTCTAATCTATAGTATACTAAGTATTACGTCTTAGCTACTAATCGCTATAATGTTAAATTATATATCTAAGTAGTATTCTTTAATAGTAATTTATATTAGAATAGTTTACTAATTAATAACTCTGTTTTAATATACTATGTCTATTCTATTAACTATACCTAGTCGGTATAGTTCTGTCTTCTTAATAGAGATGTTTAGCCTTCTAAGTACTAATAGAGAGAGGAAGTTACCTGTCGCTTCTAAGTTAATTATAACTTAGAGTTTCTATCCTCTGATTTTCGTAGTTATTGTTAACTAGTAGTCTTCTAATATAGCGTAGATTTCCTGTCTATTTATATAGACTATAAAACTACGTTCTCTTTAGCTAATTTCCGCTACTTAAGGTTTAATCCTCTAAGGGTAGAGTTTTACTTATTAAGAGTTACTTTCAGTTACTATATAGACTATTTACTATTCTATAGCTTAGTTATAGTTAGGTTTATTACTAGTTGTTTCATTTAGGTAATAATTACCTTACTTAGTAATAGACTTTTAGTTTAAACCTTAGTCTGTTCTCGCCTAATTCTAGAATATTCGATCACGTGAACTAGAATATTCTAGTATCTCTATTAATTTATAAGCACTTCTATTATATTTGTAATCTATAGAACCTCCTAGAATCTCTCTAAGGAGTACATATAGACCTTTACTGTCCTTATAGTTAGAAACTAAGTCAATTAAATAAGTCATTTTCATAAGTCAATTTTACTCTTTTGATTCCCGGTGTACTTAACAGTCATCTGACCATCCTACTTCCACTGTCTCTATATACTTTGTATATAGTCTATACCCTTTACCTCTTACAGGTTATGAGCCCGGGTTTAGCTCATTTTTTAGTCCTGGAATCACCTCTTTTGTTGGTCTATCCCTTTTTAGGCGAGATCACGTGTTCGAACAGTCGAACTCTCTTTGACTTTTGACTTCCGGTTTCCCGGCCGTTATTCGGTATACCCCCTCTACCCCCTCTATTACTTACGTGAAGTCTTTATAAAGAGACCTGCGACCTGCGTCCCTGAGACAGGAGCTCTAGCGA
>LKTO01000992.1:0-12420 GCA_001399465.1 Hymenoscyphus scutula
ATAATAAACGACGTAGTTAGAAGCTAATACTAAAAGAGAGAGATAAAGTCTATTTATAGCGAAAAAACATTAATATAAAGAGACTAAGTAGAAAACTAGACTATATATATATTAGACTATTTAAAATCAAGTAAGTAAAAGAACCTTTAAATTATAAACTAGCTCTACTAAAAATAATAAACATCTTCCTAGTATTCTATATATTACTTCTTAAACTAGTACTACTAGAAGTACTACTAGCTCTACTTATAGAGATCTAACTAGTTAACCTAAATACTAAGTATAAGGTTAAGAAGATTCTTAACTATAAACTTATTAGAGATAAGATTAAGTATTTAATTAAATAGTTAGATTACCTACATTTAGAGAACACTTAGAAGCTAAAAGAGAATATCAGCTAGTATTTAGTAGAACTTAAGAAGTTCTATTCTTAAAACCTAAGTCTACCTATAGCGCGTAGTTAGTAGAATAAGCCTCGAAAAAAGTAGGATTAAGACTAAATCCTAGAGAAGTGTTAGTAGAGAAAGTGTTAGTATAACAGGGTATACGATTGCCTAGCGAAGCGTTTATAGCTGTAGTAGTAGCCTTGGTCTTAGCTCTTTCCTTCTCTTATACTACCTCCTTATGCTTCTTTTCCTTAGCTATATCTAATTCTTATAGAGACTTAAAACTATAGGCTATCATGTTGTTACGACGACGCTAAAGGAATTTCTTTTATTTACAAAGACATAGAATCTTTACTATCGCTTCCTCCTCCTCTTCTTTAAGCTTCTCTTCCTAGTAAGCTAGAGCCTTATACCTATTAAGAAATTCAGGCTTTCTGTTATACCGCGAACGTCTAACGCGAATATATTTAGAACAACGAGTATATTAGGTACTTATGATATAACTACAACTATAGGTTTAGTAATAGGAACACTTTATAGTAGTAGGAAAACTATAGTTAATAATGTCGGTTAAGAGGACCTGTCGATTATAGGTTTTCTTAGAGGATATATTAAAAGAGAAAGAGGCTAACAGCCTCTGATTATTATTTCTTAGGTTGTACTTAAGCGTAGAGACACGCTAGGCTAAGAAGAGGATAGTGTTATAAATCACGTATATATATAACTAGTAAAGACTAGACAGCGTTCTAATAGGTTAAGTACTATTATATACTCTTATAGTAATAGAGGATCGCTTAGACTAGTTAAGTAAACTAGAGATTTTATATAAGTTAAATTATATAACTATTATTAATTAGTAATAATTAACTAAGTAACGCTAAGTAAGATTAGAATAATTAGAGTAATTATACTAATCAACGTGAGTAGAAGGGTTCTATATAAGACTAGTACGTCTACTATTAGATAGAAGCTTCGTACTTAACTTAATATTATATTATTATTACTACCTTAATAGCTTTATAGTTAAGTAACAAGTTTACCTTTAAGTAAACATCTAGTCTACGATTAAACCTCTTTATAAGAATAAACTCTAGCGATACTTAGTTACCTTAGTTAGTTAGTTTAAGAATCGTTATATTAAGCTATCTATAGCCTTCTATCTATAAACAGATAGATAGACAGAAATTATAAACTAGTACTTAGACTAGCGCTTACGCCTCTTTATTAACTACTACTAGAACAATTAGTCTAAACTCCTATCTATTATAGACTACGCCTAGCTAACGCTACTCTATAAGAGTATTAGAATGTCGCTATTTAAGCTTCTAAATATATATCTACTATATATCTCCTTTAACTAGAACACGCTAGACGCGGCTATAGTAAAGGAAAAGCTGAACTAAGAAGTAGCCTAGTAGGTAGTTAAAAGGATCTAGAAGGGATAGAAAACAGCTTATATAATTATAAGATAAGCGTAGAATAAGAAGTAAAGAGATATTAACCTCTACTAACAGGAAGTAGACTTTAAAGTAGACGATAAGGTCTAGGTATCTATAAAGAATTAGAAGATAGAGCGCTCTAGCTATAAATTAGACTATTAAATAGTAGGCCTATATAAAGTGATTTAAAAGGTTAGATACTTCTATAAAGTTAAGTTACTAGCTTCTATAAAAATACACTCTATATTTTTAATAGACCGCCTATAGAAAGTATTAGACAATCCTCTACTAGAACAAGTAAATAAGCCACCTCTACCTATATAGATTACTAACGATAAAGAGTAGAAAGTAGAAGAAGTAGTTATAGTAAAAAAGACAAGAAACATACTATATTATAAGGCTAAATAGATAGGATATAACGAAGATCTAGAGTAGTATCCTGCTTCTAACTTTAAGTATTCTCTATATAAGCTAAGAAGCTTCTATATAGTATACTCTATGTAACTAGGCCTCTCGCGTCGCTTAGATGATTGGATTAAGGCTTATAAGAATGAGAAGGATTTGTACGAAGAGTTAGATAATAGTATAGACGCTTCTATAAGCTTAAGAACAAGCTTCTTTTTAAAAGGGAGGGTAATATAACAGTTCTAACCGCTACTACACCTTAGGCCAACCCCTGGCTAGAACCTAGCAGATATCGTACTTTCTAAGCCCGGCTCGGTTAGCTATAGCTTAGTACAACCTCCTATATATAAGAGCTTCTAGCTCCTAGGCTTCTGTCCTTTCTTCTCTTCTCTCTTTAGCTTAGAATCCTTGTATAGACAGTTCTATAGTACCTAACTTACATCTAGCGTAGTTGTATATTCGTGCGCGGTTTATAAGCTATACGTGTTATTATAAGTACTTCTAGTAGTACTAGTTTAAGTAGAGAGATATAGAATATAAGAAAGATATTTATTATTTTTAGTAGAGCTAGTTTATAATTTAAAGGTTCTCTTACTTATTTAACTTTAAATAGTCTAATCTATATATAGTCTAGTTTTCTACTAGTCTCTTTATATTAATATTTTTTTATATAAATAGACTTTATCTCTCTCTTTTAGTATTAGCTTCTAACTATATCGTTTATTATAGTAGTATATATTATACTCTACTATAAACTATAGATCTTCTATAAGTTTCTTATATAAGCCTTTAATTTTTAAGGCTAATACTCGAGCTAATTAATTATTAATCGTTGTTTTTATTAGTCTATTATATACTAGTAATTTATATCTAAAGTTAGTTTAGAATAGTAATATAAATATTATTTCTATAGTTAAGCTATTATATATAAACTAAGCTAAAGGTACTAGTTCTATCTAGTTATTCTAGTAGTAGCTTATATAATAATAGAGATATATTTTAACTACTTAATTTATATATTTATTCTCTCTATTAGTCTAGAAGTAAAATACTATCGAAAGCTTTCTTTTTATATCTAATCGCTTTATAAGAGATATCTAAAACCTTAATATAAATAGCTTATCTCTATCTAAGAGTATTTCCTTTAATATTCTATATCTTAAAATTATATCTCTTAAGTATATAAATACTAGATACTCTACTATACTTAACTCTATATATAGTAATAATATTATATATTTAGTAAGTCTTTCTATAATAACTAGAATTAAGTTATATTTAACTTCTATTATTAGATTCTTAGATTTTAGTAGCTTAATAATAAAATTCTAAGATACTAATTTCTAAGATATCTATAGAATAGAAGTAGTATCTATCTATCTATATAGTAGCTAGTTAGTATAAAGTCTTATTCTAAATATAGATATTATACTTCTTTATTACCTTCTTAATAATCGCTAGTAGATAATCTATAAAGTAGTATTATTTTATTCGCTAAGTAGTTCTTTATATTCCTTAATATCTCTAAGTAGATATTAAATAGTACTTACTAATAAACTACTTTATATATTCTTTAGAAACCTATAATTTTCTATTATAGTACTAGTTCTATTCTTTATATATAGTTTAGATTATATCTAGCTATAGATCTACTATCTATATAGCTATAATCTAGTAAACTATTAGAGCTAGGTCTCTATTAGATAGTTCTTTTATTATTACTAGTCTTATATATTCTCTAGCTTCTTTATAGCTAGGTTTATAACTAAGAGTATCTACTCTTAGGTTTATTATTTCTATAATATATTAAATAATAATATTATAATATAATAGTATTTCTAACTATCTAGTAAAGCGCTTACTTATAAGTTTCTTAGTAGTAGTAAAAGTTTAAAGATTAGTATAATTAGTAAAAACTATTTTCTAATACTTTATTTCTTAAAGATAGATTTTCTAATACTCTAAAGTAAAGACTATAGTAAATAGTTTCTTCTTAAATATAGTATAGTTTTATTTTACTAGATCTAACGTTCTTAAGTAGTAGGCTATAGATATTAATTTCCTGTTTTTGTCTAGTTAATAGTATATAGTATCTATTACTATATCTAATAAGTCTATTTCTATAGTACTTAGTTTCTCTAGATTATAGCTATATAGAATTAGTTTCTTAGTAAAGTGTTTCTTTATTATCTAAAAGACTATTTCTAAGATTTTATTCTATATAAAGAGTATACTCTTATATATAAGTTTTATTATTAGTTTAGATATTCTAGTATAATCTATAATAAACTAATAGTAGAAATTAGTAAATCTCTAGAAATGTTAAATATCTTTAATATCTTTTAATAATTTCTAGTTAATAATATCTTTAATTTTATCTAGATTAATTTCTATTCTATCTAGTAATATTATCTAGTCTAAAAACTTTATATAAGTTACTCTAAACTTATATTTTAATAATTTAAGTTAATAGTTTACTATAGTAAGTCTTTTTATAACTTCTTATATATAACTCTTATAGTTCTTCTTTTTATCTAAATAGATTAGAATATTATCTAGATAATAGATAATAGTTATCTCTAGAAGACCTTTAAGAATATTATTATTCTATCTCTAGTAGATTACTAGTATAGTAGCTAATCTAAATAGTATTACTATATACTTATAGAGTCTTAAGAGTAATCTAAATATAGTTTTCTCTTTATTATCTATCTTAATTCTAATTAAGATATATATATTATATTAATTAAGTTTATAAATATCTTAGTAGAGCTAATTCTATCTAGTAGATATTATTATTCTAGTAGTAAGTAAGCGTCTTTAATTATTTCTTTATTTACTTCTTAGTAGTTAATATAGACTTAGCTTATTAAGTTTTTCTTCTTACTAATAAGTAGTATATTTAATTAAATAGATATTTTAGATCTTTAAATATAACCTTTCTTTAAACTATCGATAATATAGCTCTCGAAGTATTATAGCTTATTCTAGCTATAAGGCTATATTATTTATTTCTTAAGATTAGAACTCTTAATTAATTTAATCTTATAATCTTATAAATAATATTCTAGTAGAGCTTATAAGTTCTTCGAATTCTTAAATAGTTTTACGAATTCTCTATACTATATAGATATTATATTATTAGCTTTACTAATCTATAGAGAACTCTTAGTAAGATGTTCTAGTATATTAGAAGAGGTAGCGCTAACCTTCTTCTAGCTATATAGTTATAAATAAAATTCTTTATAGTTATATTAGCTAAAAGTTAATTTTTAAGCTTTCTAGTAAATATCTAGATTATATTCTCTAATCTATAGTATACTAAGTATTACGTCTTAGCTTCTAATCTTAATAATATTAAATTATATATCTAAGTAGTATTCTTTAATTATAATTCTTATTAGAATTATTTACTAATTAATAACTCTATTTTAATATACTATATCTATTCTATTAACTATATCTAGCTAGTATAGTTCTATTTTTATAATAGAAACGTTTAGCTTCTTAAGTACTAATAGAGAGAGGAAGTTATCTATTACTTCTAAGTTAATTATAATCTAGAGTTTCTTTTCTCTAATTTTTATAGTTACTATTAACTATCTATCTTCTAAGGTAGTATAGATTTTAGGTCTAATAAAATAGACTTTAAAACTTTAGTTTCTTCTATTAGTTTTCGCTACTTAAGAATCATTCCTCTAAGAGTAGAGTATTACTTAGTTTAAATTACTACTAGTTTTAGTATAGACTATTTACTATTCTATACTTATACTAGAATTAAGTCTATTACTTATAAACTATTTCTTAGATTTCTATATAGACGTAGACCTTAGATAGTAGCGTTTCTATATAATTATATCTTCTAATATAACTTCTAGAGTCTAATATTCGCTCTCTTATAGTTAGTCGAAAGGTTATTCTCTTTCTCTCTATTCTATAGTTATTATTTCGAAAATATCTTCGATATATTAGACATTTAGCTTTTCTTCTATTATATCTATATTACTTTTAAGATTTCTAAAGAAAATACTTATTAAATTATTACTTTAGACTCGATATTAGCCTAGTACTTCTAGGTTCTATTCTCTAGTTATATAAGAGGTCTAAAAATCTAATTTATTACTCTCGAGGTCTACTTATTAATTACTATATATAAAACATCTAATAAATATCTATATTTCGTCTAGATAAGGTTTATTATTCTAGTTATATCCTTTATTAAACGAGTCTAATAACTCTAATAATAACTCTACTATTTTAACATCTTATTAAAGTAGTAATATATACTTAGACTTAGATCGACTATTATAATATTACTTAATAATAGAATTATTCTTATTTTCTACTTAGGTTCTATATCTATAAGCTTCTAGCTCTTTATTAGATAGACTAATTCTCTTAAGTAATACTACTTTCTTTCTAGTAGTAGTATTAATATAATATTTTTCTAAAGAATTAGCCTTCTTATAATAGTTACTTACTCTATAGCCGAGTAGACTATATAAAAAGTAGAGGTTCTACTCGCGTTATTAGTTTCGTTCTTCTTAGAAAAGTTCTTCTATTAGTAGCTCTTCTTATAGTTAAAAGCTTATTACTTAGTAGCGTCGATTTCTATAGAGTTATCTCTATCTTGTCTATTACTATAGTTCTCTTAATATCTATAGTTACTCTTCTTCTCTAGGTTATATTTATAGTTTCTATTATAATATTATACTTCTAAGAGTAAGAGTAAAAGAACTTAAATTACTTATCTTACTCTAGAAGAGTAGAGAGTACTTATATAGAACTTTATAATAACTATTACTATATCTAACGTGGTTTACCACCGAGCGACGCATATCACCGAGCGACGCACTTTTCTCTACCCCACTACTTATAAACTTTAAGACGCGTTTTTTCAACTATTTATTATAGAAATTCAAACCTAAGAAGCGCGAATCATTCTAGCTATCGAGGCTATTCGAACGTCCAAAAAGCTAAGCAAACGCTCTACAGCAAAGATCTACAAGGTCCCTGAAGTAATACTTCGACATAGAATAGCTGGCCGAACCCATTGCCCTGAAATTAAAGCCAATTGTTATAAATTAAACAACTTAGAGAAGGACACGATTATTTAATATATACTTGATCTAGATTTAAGAGGATTTGCGCCCTGTCTAACTAGTGTTGAAGATATGGCGAATCTCCTGCTCAAACCTCAAGAGGCACTACGCGTCGGTAAGAACTAGGCATATCGATTCATTCAACAACAACTAGAGTTAAAGACGCGTTTTAATCGCGTTTACGACTTCCAAAGAGCCTTGTACGAAGATCCGGAGCTTATTAGCGCGTGGTATCAACTAGTTAAGAATATACGGGCGAAATATAGTATTGTGGACTCCGATCTCTACAACTTTAACGAGACAGGCTTTATAATAGGTATAATCTCCCTAGCAATAGTTGTAACTCGCGCAGATCGACGTGGCAGAGGCAAGGCAGTTCAGCCAGGCAATTGGGAATAGGCGACGGCAATTGTTTATGTTAATAGCAAAGGTTAGAGTGTCCCTCTGTTTTTAGTAGTTCAAGGGAAGAATCATCTTATAAGTTAGTATACTAAGAGCGGCCTCTCACACAACTAGGTTATTAAACCTACAAGTAACAGATGGACAAACAATAAGACAGGTCTAGAATAGCTTAAGCACTTCGACAAGTATACTTCTACTTAAGCAAAGGGTCTATATTGAATACTTGTCCTTGATAGACATAAGAGTCACGAGTCAGCCGAATTCCAAGAGTACTACAAGGCACACAATATCATTACTCTTTGTTTACCTCCTCATTCCTCTCATTTGACCCAGCCACTCAATGTTAGGTGTTTTAGTGTCTTAAAACAGGCATATGGTCGAGAAATTGAGACTTTTATTAAAGCTTATATTAACTATATTACAAAGGCTAAGTTCTTTCTTACCTTTAAAGCAGCCTATTCAGCCTCTATAACAGCT
Source organism: Hymenoscyphus scutula (assembly GCA_001399465.1). Classification (NCBI taxonomy): domain Eukaryota; kingdom Fungi; phylum Ascomycota; class Leotiomycetes; order Helotiales; family Helotiaceae; genus Hymenoscyphus; species Hymenoscyphus scutula. Next base: position 8,212 of record LKTO01000992.1, read on the forward strand.
TAGAATGGCTAGGCTAGATTCTGTAGAGCTGGCTTAGTACCTTTTAACCTACAAGCTGTTCTTTTAAAGCTTGATGTAAGGTTACAGACTCTAACACCCACTATCACCCCCTCTGCCGATATCAACCTTTAGGTCTCACAGACTCCTCACAACCCAACTGATGCTCTTTTACAGACGACATTAGTTAAGAATCGGATTACACGTCATCAAGGAAGCTCGCTAACCCCTATTTTCTAGACAGTAGCTACATTAGCTAAGGGTACAGAGCTGTTAGCTCATGAGATGACTTTATTGTCAGCCGAAGTCCGTACCCTTCGCAAGGCAAATGAAGCACTAAGTAAACGCTGGAGGGCTAAAAAGACTCAGGTCCGTCAAGGGGGGGCACTTACTATAGAGGATGCGCAGGACGTATTAGCTCAGAAGGAAGCAGAGGAACAGGCTCGACGCGACAAGCGCTCTAAGGGGGGTAGGCAAAAGAAGGGGCAGCCGTCTAGGCGACGATGTAGTACCTGCGGGAAGTCTGGTCATAATACACAAACTTGTCAAGAGGCTGTAGATACTTCTAGTTTATCAGATTCAGATTCAGATTAATTAATATAATATGTTGTAATTATTTAATTTTACCCTTTAGGTGGCGGGGTAGGGAAAAGTACGTCGCTCGGTGATATACGTCGCTCGGTAGTAAACCACGTTATCTACTATAAAAAAACTCTTTTCTACTAGTATACTCGATAGATATACTAATATCTTATAAGTAGCTTAATATAATAGATATTACTATATCTATTAATAGCTCTCTTATAGTTATATCTAATAATAACTACTTCTATAAAACTATATAGAAAAAAGTAGATTTATATAGCTTCTAGAAAAAGTCTAGCTAGTATAAAAACCTAGATATAAGCCTTTATCCTTTATCTTTTTACTCTTTCTAAAGTATAGTCTTAATATATATTCTAAATACTAATAGTTATAGAGGCTTCGTAAGTATATTAGTAAGTATATATAATATAGAGTAATAATCGACTATAATTTTATTATATATAATAAGCTATACTATATAGTAGAATTAGACGTTAATATACTTACTTTAAGTATAGTTCTCTAGATTCTCTATTAGTATAATTACTAACTAGTTATTATAGAGAAGTAGAACTATAAATTCGTTCTTTAAGTATTATAAATAGCTAATATCTCGTAGTAATCTACTATACTAGACAGCCTATTTATTTATCTAATATAGTACTATATATTTAGCCTCTATAGTTAACGTTAATATTAACTATTACTTTTTCGACATCTAGGTAATAGGTTCTCTATAGAGCTTAAATATATATCTATAAGTTAATAGACGATTAGCTAGTTCGCTAGTATAGTCTAAGTTAGAATACCTCTTAAGAGCCTATAGTTATTCTAAGTTACTATAGCGAATAGTATAGTCTAGAGTATCTTTTAAGTAGTATAGAATCTATAATATATAATTCTAGTACTATATAGTAGGATTAGAGTAATACTATATAAGCTAGTAAATAGTAAAGGTAATATCTAGCCGCGTGCCTCTCTATAAATATATTAGATTTCTAATCGCTCTTTAGTAAAGAGTAATATCTACTTAGAGTTTATTTTACTTAGCTTTTCTAAGAGTCTATATTCTACTCGCGAGAGTAGAATCTAGCTAACTATTAGCGTCTATAACACTTAATTCTATATAATCTTAAGACTAAGAAATATACTAATCTCCTCTATATCTTTAAGCTTATATAGTTTCTCGAATCTCTTCTTAAATAAATTAACCTTATCTAAAGAGCGTTCTAGTATAATTATATTATTAATATAGAGGCTAATAATAAAGTTCTTATCTCTATTAATAAATATACTTAGATTACTAAAGAAGAGCTTTAATCTAAACTTAGCTAGACTATTATAAGCTTCGATATACTACTCTCTTCTAGACTACTTTAGACTATATAAGGTCTTTTATATCTTAAGTATAATACTAGAGAGTAATAAGAGTTCTTATACTTCTTATATATAGATATACTATATCTATATTAACTTAATAAATCTTAAGATCCTCTATATACTCTATAGCTAATAGAGCTCTAAAAGACTTATAGTAAATAGTCGACGAGAATATCTTAAGAAAATTATTATCTAGTCTCTAACTATATCTCTAAGCTAATAGTCTAGCTTTAAAGTAGTCTACTAATTCTATAGAAGTATATTTTATAAGAAAGACCTACTTTATACTAACTATAGCCTTTATAGAGAGAAGCTTAATATACTTCTAGGTTCTAAGAACCTAGTATTAGAACTTATAGTAAATACTATAAATTAAACTATAGAGATATCTATATATAGAAAGATTCGATTATTCTTTCTAGAGTAGAGTTCTTACTACCTTATATACTTAGTCTACTTATTCTAGAGAATTCTACTATATATACTCTTAAAGGTTCTATTAAGTTAATATATTATAATTAATATATTATAACGTAGTTTACTACTAAGCGACGTATATTACTAAGCGACGTACTTTCCTCTACTCTACTATCTAAAGAGTAAAATTAAATAATTATAACATATTATATTAATTAATCTAAATCTGAATCTAATAAACTAGAATTATCTATAGCCTCTTAACAAGTTCGTATATTATAACTAGACTTCCTATAGATACTACATCGTCGCCTAGACAGCTGTCTCTTCTTTTACCTACTCTTCTCAGAGCGCTTTTCGCGTCGAGCCTGTTCCTCTACTTCCTTCTAAGCTAATACGTCCTATGTATCCTCTATAGTAAGTGCTCCCCCTTGACGAGCTCGAGTCTTTTTAGCTCTCTAGCGTTTACTTAGTGCTTTATTTACCTTACGAAGAGTATTAACTTCGACTAATAATAAAGTTATCTCATAAGCTAACAGCTCTATACTCTTAGCTAATACAGCTACTGTCTAGAAAATAGAGGTTAATAAGCTTTCTTAATAATATACAATCCGATTCTTAACTAATATCGTCTATAAAAGAGTATTAGTTAGGTTATAAGGAAGGAGTCTATAAGACCTAAAGGTTAATATTAGTAGAGAGGGTCTATAATACTATATTTCGCTTATATATTCTTAACTAGTCGATACTACGTGCTAATAAGCTCTAGATCTTTATATAAGGCTCTTTAGAAGTTGTAAACGCGATTAAAACACGTCTTTAACTCTAGTTATTATTAAATAAATTAATATATCTAGTTCTTACTAATGTATAGTACCTCTTAAGATTTAAGTAGAAGATTTACTATATCTTTAATACTAGTTAGATAGAGTCTAAATCCTCTTAAATCTAGATCAAGTATATATTAAATAATTATATCCTTCTCTAAGTTATTTAATTTATAATAATTAGCTTTAATTTTAGAGCGATAGATTTAGCTAGCTATTCTATATTAAAGTGTTACTTTAGAGACCTTATAGATCTTTACTATAGAGTGTTTACTTAGCTTTTTAGACGTTTAAATAGCCTTAATAGCTAGAATAATTCGCGCTTCTTAGATTTAAATTTCTATAATAAATAGTTAAAAAAACGCGTCTTAAAGTTTATAAGAAGTAGAGTAGAGAAAAGTATATCGCTTAGTAATATACGTCGCTCGATAGTAAACTATATTATTACTAAGCGAGGTTATATACTTATATTACTAGAGTACTCTAAGACTTACTCTATAGATATAACTCTTAATATCTAGAGCTTAACTAATTTATTAGTAATAGTATCTTTCTATTACTAAGTATACTAAGAGTTACTAATTACCTTATTATATAACTTTAGAAGAAGTATTCTATAATAAGTATTAGTAGTCTAAGCTATATCTTTATTAAAGAACCTTCGAGGTCTATATTCGCGAAGCCTATAGTCTATTAGAGCCTTATAGCTAGGTTTACTATCTATACGCTAATTAGCTATATAAGTCTTTCTTCTATAACTAGTAATTCTATCTATATATTTAGAAGATATATAGGTCTTTCTATAATAATTCTTAAACTAACTAACTAAGGTAACTAAGTATCGCTAGAGTTTATTACTTATAAAGAGGTTTAATCGCTAACTAGATGTTTACTTAGAGATAAACTTATTACTTAACTATAAAGCTATTAAGGTAGTAATAATAATATAATATTAAGTTAAGTATAAAGCTTCTATCTAATAGTAGATATACTAGTCTTATAT
>LKTO01000993.1:0-12373 GCA_001399465.1 Hymenoscyphus scutula
CTAGATGTTCTACTATACTAGACTCTATATATAGTATTAGTATTATATATTTAGTAAGTCTTTCTATAATAACTAGAATTAAGTTATATTTAACTCCTGTTATTAGGTCTCTAGATTTTAGTAGCTTGATAATAAAATCCTAGGAGACTGATTTCTAAGGTGTCTAAGGAATAGAAGTAGTATCTATCTGTCTATATAGTAGCTAGCGTGAAGCCTTATTCTAGGTATAGGTATTATACTTCTTTATTATATCCTTAACAATCGCTAGTAGATGGTCTACGAAGTAGTGTTATTTAATTCGCTAAGTAGTTCTTCTTATTCCTTAATGTTCGTGAGCAGGTACTAAATAGTACTCGCTAATAAACTACTTTACGTATTCTTTTAGAACTACTAATTTCCTATTATAGTACTAGTTCTTCCCTTTATATATGTCCTAGATTATGTCTAGCTATAGATCTACTATCTATGTAGCTACAATTTAATAAACTGTCGGAGCTAAATCTCTATTAGATAGCTCTTTTAGTATTACTAGCCTTATATATTCTCTAGCTTCTTCGTAGCCTGGTTTACAACTAAGAGCGTCTACTCTTAGGTTTGTTGTTCCTGTAACGTGTCGGATGACGATGTTATAGTATAATAGAGTTTCTAACCACCTAGTAAGGCGCTTACTTATAAGCTTCTTAGTAGTAGTAAAGGTTTAAAGATTAGCGTAGTTAGTAAGAACTGTCACCTAATGCTTCGTTTCTTAGAGGTAGATTTTCTAATGTTCTAAAGTAAAGACTATAGTAAGTAGTTCCTTATTGAATATAGTATAGTTCTACTATACTAGGTCTAGCGTTCTAGAGTAGTAGGCCACAGGTATTAATTTTCCGTTTTCGTCTAGTTACAGGTATATAGCACCTATTACTATACCCGATAAGTCTGTTTCTATAGTACTTGGTTTCTCTAGATCGTAGCTGCGTAGGATTAGTTCCTTAGTAAAGCGTTTCTTTATTGTTTAAAAGGCTGTCTCTACGATCTTGTTCTATATAAAAGGCACTTCTTTACATATAAGGTTTGTTATTAGTTTTGATATTCTAGTGTAGTCTACTATAAACTGACGGCAGAAGTTAGCGAATCCCTAGAAGCGTTAAATGTCTTTAACGTTTTTTAGTAATTCCTAGTTAATAACGTCTCTTATTTTATCTAGGTCGATTTCCATTTATTCTAGAGATATTATTTAGCCTAGGAACTTAGTACAAGTTACTCTAAACTTGTATTTTAATAACTTAAGACAAGAGTTTACTATAGCAAGTCTTTTTATAACCTTATATATATAACCCTTATGTTTCTCTACCTTGTCTAAGTAGATTAGAATGTTATCTAGGTAATAAATAACTATTACCTCTAGAAGACCTTCTAGAATATTATTGTTCTACCTCTAGTAGGTTACTAGCGCGGTAGCTAAACCGAATAGTATTACTGTATACTTGTAGAGTCCTAAGAGTAATCTAAAAGCGGTTTTCTACTCGTCGCCTGCCTTAATCCTAATTAAGGCATAAGTGTTCTATTAGTCGAGTTTTATGAATATCTTAGTAGAGCTAATTCTGTCTAGTAGATATTACTCTTCTAGTAGCAAGTAAGCGTCCTTAATTATTATATTATTTACATCTCGGTAGTTAACGTAAACTCGACCTGTTAGGTCGTTCTTCTTACTAACGACTAACATGTTTAATAGAACAGGTGATTCAGATCTCTAAATATAACCTTTCTTTAAACCTTCGACAATATAGCTTTTAAAGCGTTATAGCTTGATCCAACTATAAGGCTACATTTTCTGTTTCTTAAGGTTATAACCTTCTTTTAATTTAATCTTATGATCTCACGAACAATGTTCTAGTAGAGCTTATAAGTCCTTCAGGTTCTTAAACAATTCTACGAATTCTCTATACTATATAGGTATAATGTTATTAGCTTTCTTACTAACCTGTAGAGAACCCTCGACAAGGTGTTCTAGCGCTTTAGAAGAGGTAGCGCTAACCTTGTTCTAGCTATATAGTTAAGGCTGCGATCCTTCGCAGTTACATCGGCTGAAAGTTATTATTTAAGCTTTCTAGTCGATATCTAGATTATGTTTACTAATCTATAGTATACTAAGTATTATATTATAGCTACTAATCGCTACAATGTTAAATTATATATCTAAGTAGTATTCTTCGATAGTTACTTATATTAGAATAGTTTACTAATTAATAACTCCTTATTAATATACTACGTCTATTCTATTAACTATACCTAGATAGTATAGTCCTGTCTTCTTAATAGAGACGTTTAGCTTTTTAAGTACTAATAGAGAGAGGAAGTTGCCTATTACTTCTAAGTTAATTATAACTCGGAGTTCCTGTCCTCTGATTTTTATAGTTAACGTTAACTAGTGTTCTTCTAACGTAGCGTATATTTCCTGTCTATTTATATAGACTATAAAACTATACTCTCTTCTACTAATTTCTCTTCTTTAAGGGTTATCTCTCTAGAGGTAGAGTATTACTTACTAGGAGTCGCTCTCTACTATTCTATAGACTATTTACTACTCTATCATTTAGCTATAGTCAGGTTTATTACTAGTAAACTATTTCTCTAATTCCTAGTCTAAGGTAGGTTTTAGGTAGTAACGCTACTATATAATCACGTCTCCTGATATAACTTCTAGGGCCTAGCGTTCTTCTACTTAAGGTTAGGTAAAAGGTTAATCTCTTTCTCTCTATAACTTAAGGGTAGACTTAAAGGTGTTCTTAATCGCCTATATGTTTAGTTTTCCTTCTATAGTATCTAGGTCGCTTTTAAGATTTCTAAAGATAATACTTATTAGAAGGTTATTCTAAACTCGAAATCGTTCTAGTACTTCTAGAGCCTGTCCTCTAGTTATATAAGAGGCCTAAAAGTCCGACTTGTTTCTATTAAGGTCTACCTATTAGTTACCGCGGTTAAAACTTCCTATAAATACTTACGTTTCTCCTACTTAAGGGTTGTTGTTCTAGTTATTTCCTTAACTAGACAAGTTCGTTAATTCTAGTAATAAGACTAACGATGACTCTACTATCTCTACTACATGTTATAGAGGTAGATTATACTCTGATTTAGAACGTCCCTCGTAGTATTGTTTAAGGATAGAGTTCTCCTTATCCTTAACTTATATTCTATACCCGCGAGCTTCTAGCTCTTTATTAGATAGGTTGAATCTCTTAAGTAATACTATTTCCTTTCTAGTTATAGTAAATACTTAATACTTTCCTAAGGAATCAGCCTTCTTACGACAGTCACTTACTCTGTAGCCGGTCAGGCTATATGAAAAGTAGAGGTTCTACTTGCGTCGTTAGTTTCGTTTCTTCTAGGAGAGCTCTAGCCTTCTACTATGTTATTACTTTAGCTAGAAAGGCTTTCGTGTAGTAGCGTTAAGTTATATAGGATCCCTGTAATCCCTTCGTTAGCTACCCTTCGAGGCTTAATGTCTATAGCTACTCTTCTTTTCTAGCATTCGTTTATAATTACAATTATTAATTTTAATAGCCTTGTTAGTTAATAGATTCAACGTGTCAGGGAAATCGTCCCTAGCTAGCTCATCCTTTACGCTGTCCTTAAGTCCTTAGTAGAACTGCTCTCTTAGAGCTTCGTTGTTCTAGCCTATACGCGTAGAGTATTATTAAAACTACGAAGCATATTTAGCTATAGATCCCTGTTACTTTAAGGCGTATAGCGTACAAACTACTTTCTTCTTTATGTCTACATCCTTAAATACTTAGTTTATTCCTAACTTGAATCCTTTGACATTCCTAAACAAATCCTTTGTTCGGTCTGTCATAGAGGTAGAGACCTTCCTATCGATTGTTCTATTAGCCTAGAAATCTTCTAGGTAAGGTTCTATCTAGTTATAGGCTACTCCTTCTAGTTATGTAGTGATCTAGATAACTTAGTTTGTCTTATAGGTGAACTGACTAGTATAGAAGGAGAGGTACATAGATGCCTTTATAAGGAACTCTGCGAGTTTCTTAGGCGACCTATTGAATGGTTTCGGGAGAGGAATTTTGACTTCCTCTCGAGTGGTGATAGTTGGCGCCACGGTTGGTGTAGGTGGGGTTACCACCGGTGTACGTGGGTTCGATGAAGTGGCTGACATCGTGTTGATTAACTTCTAAGCTCAGGTGCTCAAAGTGTAACGATTCTCAAACTAACTAACTAAGGTACTGAGTATCGCTAGGGTTTGTTCTTACAAAGAGGTACAATCAAGGTCTGGGTGTTTACTCGGAGGTAAACTCGTCACTTAACTACAAAGCTGTCAAGGTAGTGATAACAATGTAATATTGAGTTAAGCACGAAGCTCCTATCTAAAGGCAGACGTGCCAGTCTTATATAGAACCTTCGTCCTCGTATACTAACCGTTGGATCTTCCAGAGCTTTAGATCCTAAGCTCTAATGCAAGCTCCTGCAAGCTCCAACAGTCATGTGACTCGATAAGCGAGTCACGTGTTTTATAGTGCAAATGAAATCCTTGGATCGCTTAGCTACTCTAACCGATCCCTTGATACTATAAGAGTATATGATAGTGCTTGACCTGTCAGGACGTCGCCTGGTCTTCACTAGTCACGTGTGCACGTGATTCGTGACATATAGCCTTCTTGAGTGTGCTTGAGCGCTGGCTAATAGAGGGCGAGGGGGCGTCAAATTCAGCTATACGTGGGTAGGCGCCAAACACAAGTAGAGTAGGGACAAGGCCGTCAGGTCCTACTGTATCGTTGATTGCTTTGAAAGCCATTTAGAGAGCTGTGTCTTTTGCGACGTCAGGCAGCTCTTTACTTATGATTGAGTACGCTCTCCTGAGCGGGCTATGATAGCGCTCCACTATACCAATAGAGTTGTGGGCTTCCACAGGTACAACCTTGGTACGTATTCCCATAGAACCTGCAAATTGCTTAAACTCCTTGCTTACAAAGTTCTTGCCAGCGTCATGAGTTATTAGATCTGGAGGTCCAAGGTAGGTGTTGATCCAGCACTCCTGTAGCTTTTCCCATGTATGCTTGGCTAAGATTTGACGTAGCTACTTACTAGCTTGGAAGCGAGTACATTCGTCTACAACATGTAATAGAGGCTAGCTCTCAATATACATAATGTCAACGTAGATATTATAATTAAATTCGACGTCATCGTAGAGGGTAAAGCAGAAGCGGCCAGGGGATTTTCCATGCTTCTGGCAGTAGTAGCAGTACTCGTTCAGGTGCTTGAGTATACCTGGGTCAACATCGTGGCCAGCGCGCTCTAGTAGGAGCTAGAGGCGGCCGACAGATAGGTGTCCGAAGCGCCTATGAAGTCAGCGAATCTCAGTTTCTGTTAGTTGGCTTAGGGACTCCTGTAGGAAGGAGCATAAAGACTCTCCCTAAACCAGGAAGAGGTGTCTAAAGCGCTGTACTACTAACACTTCGCCTTTTAGGGTAATGAGTGTGTTTTTAAGGTTATTAAAGTAGACCCCTAGCTTATCCATGTCCGCTAAGCAAAGTAGGAAGGGGGTGTCTGTTTAGAGTATATGGAATTCAACTAGGCCAATAGGTGAATTGACGTATATAGAGCCTAGTGATGCCGCTGCGCCAATGCCAAATTTGACAGTTACTTTGCCCTCTGTAGCTGTAGCAATTAGGGTGTCCCAAATTGATTTGTATGCCAAGTATTAGTCGTATCCTACAGTTGACTTTAAGGCTACGCCTGTATCGATCATAATGCTAAACCAGTAGCTTGAGTTGTAGCGTTTAGCTCCTGTGGCTATTAGAGTCTCGATTTCCTCGTCTTTGGCGGGTGAGGCAGGTAGCGAGCTTGTAAAAGCATGAAAACAGGCTGCCTCAGAGAGCTTGGAAGTGATGCTTGTAGCGCTCGAAGTACTGATTTGGCCAAGCGAAGTCATAAAGCTCTCGCTCTTGCTCTCTTCGAGCTCAGGGGTATTCAAGGGCTCTTCTTCATTGTCTTCAAGAATAACAGCTTGAAATGCTTCATCATAGGAGTTGAACTGTCCTCCTTCGTACTCAAGGACGTACTGTCTAAATAACCTTTCAAAGGCAGGTTCGTTAAATTCTCCTCTAAGCTTACTTTGATATCTTGATTTAAAGCAATCTCTTACCTAGTTACGCTTATGCTCAGGGTGGTTTGTTAACCAGCAGCCTTGCTTCTTACAGACAAAGCATTGCTTCTTGTTCTTACGGTAGTTGCTTCCACGATAGCCGCGGCCCTGGCTTGTACGTGAATTACTACATGAGGATTAGAACCTGCGGTCTGTCATATAGGTTGTTGCCAGGCTGGTAGTAGTAGTACTGTGGGCATGCTCGTAGGCAGTAATTAACGTCTTGAGAGCACTAACAGTAGCTAACAGTTGAGAAGAGGGCGGAGGGGAAGAGCATGCTATCTGGCACTCAGGAGTATCCTGGCAAGCGAGTACAAGCTTGTTTGAGAGGAAGGAGTCAGTCTGGAGGTCCTGGGTAAGTCCATGGCGGAGTACTTAGAGCCTAGCTACCAGGAGTTGAAAGGACTGAGTGGTCGTCTTATCCAGGTTCTGGGATTTGACAAGGTTGAGACTCAGGTTGTTCCATTCTACAAGCGCGGCTCGCTTGTAGCTTGCGTCTTCAAAGTGGTCCTGAATAGCATGGCAGAGGTCTTGAAAAGGTAGGTTGGAAGTAGCAAGGGTTGCGTAGTAAAAGTCCAAAGCTAGCCCCTTGAGTATGATGGGCAGAGCTTTTGCGTAGGCTGCCTCAGGTACGTCACACCTAATGCAGACATTAAAGAGTATTGTGACTTTGAGTCCAAAGTTGTCGCTAGTGCCTCTGTACTTCATATCGTCCGTGTAGGTCTTTGCTAAGTTCGTCAATTCTCGTCCATACCCTGGTTTTGCTTGCAATTGGGCAAGAGTTGGCTGCCATGGTTGTACGGGAGATGCGGGGGGTACTAGAGGTATAGGTGGTGGAGGAGGTGAAGGGGTTACAGTACTGCCTTGCTGGGCCTGAAATGGATTTGCGCCCGCTTGAGGTTGTTGGAACTGGTAGGAGGTAGGAAGGTTTGTACGTTGATTTAGCTGTGCTGTTCCTGGCGGGGTTTCATACGCCTGAATGCCTTGCGGTTGTTGTGCTGTATTAGTCCCTAGAGGGGCAGGGTCTGGAGGGTTTGAGGTGCCTTGAGGTTGAGAAGACAGTTGAGTTGCTTGTGAAATGCCTTGAGTAGTACTTTGAGGGGTGATTTGAGTTGGCAATTGAGCAGGCGGTTGGGCAGGAGGAGTGCTTTGAGGTTGAAGAGGGTCCCTGTATTGAAAAGAGGGGTTGTACATCGTCTCGTGTCGACGGTTAAACCTTGTTGAATTCGTGTCTCTATTCTTTATAATAGCTAGTATTTCCTCGTCTGTCCATTTAACTAGGTCGACCTCCTTAAGGGTATTAACAAGAGCTATAGCTATATATGCCTTTTTGCTGTCCATTTCAATCTATACACCTCTACGACGAAGTGCCTTGTGTAACTTAATAACCTGGGACTTGTTTGCCATTGTAAAGTGTTCCTTATCCTAGTCTTTAAAGTCTTCTTGGAAAGTAGCCTAAAGTATCTCGTCGTCATCTTCTATTTGGTTATACTTGTTGATATGCTTAGTAACAAACTTTATAAGGTCGTCCTTACTAAGCTCTCTTGGTGGCTCTATTAGTTCGGCCATGTTGTTATTAAGCAAGGTAAGACGGTGGGTAGTAAGGTGTAAGAAGTGGGGTGTAAGAAAGCCTTATGTTCCGGCTATTCTGAGAGGGGTAGGGAGTCAAAAGTCTTGGATTTCGGTTCTTCCGAAGTTCGAGGGGTGAATCCGCTAAGTCCGCTGAGTCCGTTGAATCCGCTGAGTACCGTGAGGGTGCAAATGAGGTTGTAGATGAGGGTGTAGATGAGAGTGTAGTACTGGCGAAAGCAGGTAGAGGCTGTCTGCAGGGTGATTCTTGAAGAGCTTAACAAAGAGATCAAGACCTTAAGGTATATCGAGGGTGAAGGTTCGATAAGAGGGAGGTTCGCAGCGTAGAGAAAACAGTACTAGCCCGACCGAGTCGCTGTTACTAGTAGGAATCTGAATCTCTTCGTCTTGAAGGTCTCGAGGGGGTTCGTAAAGGGGTTGATAGTCGTCTATCCTTCGCAATTCTAGTATCTTGCAAGGACGATCGGAGAAGGCCTTGCGAGCGTAACAAGATACTTGTTGCGGTAGTAAAGTATGATTCCACACTCCGAGAGAGGGACTTTACTCTTTAAGTTATGATACTACCACACTGCATTAACACGTACTACGATCCGAGAAGGGGCAGAGGTAGTTAACAGGTGTATCTGATCTGTGCGCGCGCGACATACACTGATTAGTATTAGTACGACCTGGTTGTTGTAAAAGGTGATACATAAATATAATCTCTATTTGTATTCATTCGTGTATAAAGAGTAAAGGTAAAGAGAGGTGGTACTCTACGAGCTTAAGTATGTGAGTAGCAAGCCACTCACATGACCTAAAGCATGTAGATCCACTAGGCTCTTGTATAAGGTGCTATTCACTAGAATTATATACCGACAATTACTAATCTAGTTTAATATAGGTTAAGTAACTTTTAGGTTACTATTTTAATAGTATTAATATTACTAAACATTCGTTATATAATAACCTTAAATCTAAGCTAAGATCTAAATATTAATTAAGTGTTAGCTATACTTTCTACTAAGGCTTTATATATGAAAAAGTCCTCTAGATATAGTTATATCTATTCGAGAGTAGTCTCTTTAAGGTAGGAGATAGCGAAGATAGACGACGCTATACTATTACTATTAAACTTGTCTTTATTAAAGTTAAAGTAGATTTCTATTTAAAGCAGAAATAACTCTAACTCTTATCGTTTACTATAGTAGATGTTAGACAGCTTAACTTATATAGTCTCTAGAACTTCGACTCTATATAGCTCTAGTACGTCTAGTATACTCTTGTTATCATTGTCGTCTAGAGTAGTTATTTCCTAGAACGCGGCGAGCGTACTCTAGATTAGTACGTTAACGATACTAGTACTAGAGCTAGTAATAAGAGTAGCCTTTAGAGATATTATAATTCGAACTTCTAAGCTTAGTTACTTAAAGTATAACAATTCTTAAACTAACTAACTAAGGTAACTAAGTATCGCTAGAGTTTATTCTTATAAAGAGATATAATTATAGACTAGATATTTACTTAGAGATAAACTTATTACTTAACTATAAAGCTATTAAGGTAGTAATAATAATATAATATTAAGTTAAGTATAAAGCTTCTATCTAATAGTAGACGTACTAGTCTTATATAGAACCTTCGTTCTTATAGTACTAGCTAGTTAGCCTAGTCGCTCTATCGCTACTAGACTAGTAGACCGGTCGCGCTGTCTAGTAATCCCTGTTTATATCACGTGATTTATAACTAATAAAATCCTTGGATCGCTTAGCTAGTCTAACCGATCTCTAAATACTATAAGAGTATATAATAGTACTTAATCTATTAGAACGCTATCTAGTCTTTACTAGTTATATATATATATAATTTATAATATATATATATTTAAGATATACTTATATTTATATAGTTCTATAGATACTAATATTAAGATTATATATAAGTAGAAGTTATATTAATAGAATATTAGATAAAGTAATAGTATTAATAGTACTTTAAGTTAAGATATCTATAGATATATCTAACTCTTTATATAGAGTATTAACTCTCTAGTATATCTATATACTCGAGAATCGCTTAATTAGTATATAGAGATACTCTAATTCCTAATAGCTAATTAGTAGTCTCTTAGAAGAAATATTAATTCGCTTACTTATAGACTAGCTCTCTATTCCGTTAGTCTATAACTCTATTATTTCTACTTCTCTCGCTTATAGATATTATTTTTTTAAGAAAATAATAAGAATAAAGAAAGAAAAAAGATAAATAGAGAGAAGAGGTATATAAGGTTAGCTAGAGCGTTATAGTCTCTAGCTCTATTTATATCGAGAGTAGATATTAGTAAAGTATCTTAAGTTTATTAGCTATTTAGCTAGCTTATAGAACACCTAGAGCGTTTCTAGAAGCTATAGAATAGCTTCTAAGATTTTTTACTTATTAGAAATTTTCCTTATAGAGCTAAGTTTATAGAAGAAAAGATATAGTAGAGACTTTAGTCGTTTATAAGAGTAGTTAGAAGTAGAGACTATATATATAATAGATCTACTAGCTATATTATATGTTAGCTACGTTCTATAATATTACGTAGTAGTATAGGTATTTTAGATTCTAGATAAATATAGTATTACCTTCTATATCTAACTTTCTTTCTTATCTATTATTCTAAGAATAGAGTATTATTTATTCTCGACTATCTAGAAGTACGTCTATTATAATATATTAGAACTAGTTATAGTAGACTATAAAGTCGCTATATTAGAAACAAGCTACTAGAATCGCTTCTAGTACTACTCTATTAAGCTATAGCTCTTCTATATTTATAGTATAATAGACTATTAGGTCTATATAGTTTATAGGAGTAGTTATAGACTATAGTTTAGTTATAGCTATCTTTATAAACGACTTAGCTATTCTCTTAAGTAAGACTAAGATATAGATTTCGTGTTTAGATATAAGTATTATAGCTTCTTATTTTACTACTTTATTAGTAGCCTTATTACCTAGAATGTTTAGATAGTCTAGTATCTAGTATATTCTAACTACTCTAGAGAGTATAGTTAGTAGACGCTATTATAGTAGCCTTTACTTATAGTATTATTAAAATTTAATATCTTATATAGACTAATTTTATTATCTAAAACTAGATATTAAATTATTATTAGAACTTATAGTAAATACTTTAAATTAAACTATAGAGGCTATCTATATATAAGAAGAATTAATTATTCTTTCTAATATAGAGTTCTTACTAGCTTATATATCTAGTCTATACATTCTAGAGGATTCTACTAAGTATACTCTCGAAGGTTCTATTAAGTTAATACGTTATAATTAATACGTTACGTTACTAAGCGAGGTTATATATATATATCGCTAGAGTACTCTAAGACTTACTCTATAGATATAACTCTTAATAATTATAAGCTTAATTTAAAAGCTATTAATATAATTTCTTTATTAAAATACTCTACTTAACTAGATATATAGCTCTAAGTACTTAGCTATATATATCTAGAGCTAGTTACTATACTATATAGTTATAAGAATAGAGGCTAGAAATAAAGTAGAGTAGAAATCTAGAGTAAAAAGCTTAATTTTAAGTCTTATTTAATATAATAGTAATACTATAGTATTACTTTAAATACTACTAAGACTTATAGTATATATATTTAATACTTTTAAGATTTATATAGTATAAATAGTATATATTAAAGTAGGTTTACAACTATAACTTTTAGTAGTATAATATTCTAAATACTACTAGATTTACTAGTTATAGAAGGCTTGTCTCGATCACTAAGTCTAAGGATTGAAATGAGACAAAGTAGTCTATCTCTTTTAATACACATACAGTATTTAATAGGCTATATAAGATCACCCCTTTCTGATCATGTTTGTGTCAGGCTTTCTTAGCTGGTCTAGGCATTCAAGCGGCATGCACAACTAGAGCGGGAAGCTCCGTTCTAGTGACTCAAAGCTGCATTTTCCCTTCACACCCCGCATTCATTCTTCAACAAAAAGGCGCCATGCGGAGGAGCCGCTTTCACCCGGGTGACTGCTACAGCCACGTGTATAACTAGCTGGAATATCGGCTTTTTCCAAAAAAGCGATTTTAACTACTTTTACTCTTATGCCCCTCGTAATACCTCAACAACAACACTACTAGGACCTAAGTCCTATAAGAGAACAAAATTGTAAGACGGTCTTACTAAGAGCATCTATAAATCATTATATATAAATGCGTTGTTTTTATTTATCATTAAGAGGGGGAAAATGCAGATTTAGGGAGGGTAGGGCGCCAAGCCAAGCCAAGAATCTAGCGGGAAAACCAACCGGCTATAACTTAACACAGACAAGATAAGAACCTCGAACGCTTTGGTACAATGCATATTAATAGTCGGTCACCCTTCCCCGTCGCTTCGCTAGGGGTCGGTGGAAGCAAGTGTCGGGTGTAAGCAAGTGTCGGGTGCAGCCGGAATAACCTCGGAAGTCTGATTTTACATACAAAATCATAAAATAATGTCTTTTATTGCTGCTATTAAAGCTATTCAAAGTGTAGGAAGTCTGCATTAGCTCTAATAGAATCAAGTGAGGCTATACTCTCTGAAGGAGTAGGTGGAATATCAGGTATTTCTCCCTCACTATCTAAATAATCCTGTATAACCT
>LKTO01000994.1:0-12359 GCA_001399465.1 Hymenoscyphus scutula
TAATATATACTACTATAATAAACGATATAGTTAGAAGTTAATACTAAAAGAGAGAGATAAAGTCTACTTATAGTAAAAAAATATTAATATAAAGAGACTAAGTAGAAAACTAGACTATATATATATTAGACTATTTAAAATTAAATAAGTAAAAGGACCTTTAAATTATAAACTAGCTCTACTAAAAATAATAAACATCTTTCTAGTATTCTATATCTCACTTCTTAAACTAGTACTACTAGAAGTACTACTAGCTCTACTTATAGAGATCTAGCTAGTTAACCTAAATACTAAGTATAAGGTTAAGAAGATTCTTAACTATAAACTTATTAGAGGTAAGATTAAGTATTTAATTAAATAGTTAGATTACCTATATTTAGAAAACACTTAGAAACTAAAAGAGAATATCACCTAGTACTTAGCGAAGCTTAAGAAGTTCTACTTCTAGAACCTAAGTCTACCTATAGTGTAGGGTCAGCTAGATAGGTATTGAAAAACGCTAGATCTAGAACAAAGTCTAGAGAAGCGTTAGTAAGAGAAAGGTCGTTCTAAGAGGGTGCCTTAAAGGCAGGAAACTAGTCGGACGAGGCAGGAGCG
The DNA here is from genome assembly GCA_001399465.1 of Hymenoscyphus scutula. Taxonomy (NCBI): domain Eukaryota; kingdom Fungi; phylum Ascomycota; class Leotiomycetes; order Helotiales; family Helotiaceae; genus Hymenoscyphus; species Hymenoscyphus scutula. The sequence continues at coordinate 598 of LKTO01000994.1, forward strand.
AAAGGATCGGCAGGAGGAATAGAAGGTAGACGTTTCTTCGTATATATAGGACTACGAAAGAACCGACATATAGGTTTACAAGTCCCGGTTAGGACTCGTAGAGTAACGATATAATAACTAGAAGTATTATAAGGCTTCTTCGTATAAACGTACTTAGAATAACAAGACGACTCGTCTAGTAAAAGAAAATATTAGTAGAAATAACAGGAATAGTAGAAACAAGTAATCGTAGAACGATTAGCTTTCTTAATATAAAGAGCTAACGCTAGACGCTGCTTCTGTTTATTATAAGAGACTAACATATTAAAAGAAAGAAGGTTAGGAACCGACGTTAACGTTTTATTAAAATAGATAGCGTAGAGACACGCTAGACTAAGAAGGGGATAGTGTTATAAACCACGTACTAACACGTAAGGAGTAAAGACTAGGCAGCGTCCTAACAGGTTAGAACACTATTTTATATATAAACCCTTAGTAAAGCACTAGTATAGTATAAAGCCATTAGTGTAGGATCTTATTATATTAGTACAGATCACGTAATAGAGTCCTCACATAATGGAGTCCTTGAGAGCCATTAGAGTCCTCAATATTTAGGACTCCCTTTAAGCAAGGGACTCTAACATGAGTAGTCCTCTTAAGCAAGGGACTCCAACAGGGAACGAAGGTTCTATATAAGACTAGCACGTCTGCCATTAGATAGGAGCTTCGTGCTCAACTCAATATTACATTATTATCACTATCTTGACAGCTTTGTAGTTAAGTGACGAGTTTACCTCCGAGTAAACACCCTGTCTACGATTGAACCTCTTTGTAAGAATAAACCCTAGCGATACTCAGTTACCTTAGTTAGTTAGTTTGAGAATCGTCATAGGTATCGAAGAGGCATCTGCTGTATAGAGAGGCTGGTAGAGTTTGATAATTGACAGGTATTGAAGAAGTATCTGCTATATAGAGAGAGGATAGTAGAGGGTTCGATGATTGTTATACAATTAGAGAGAGTAAGAGTCTGCTAACGAAGCAGGGTCGTTCCTCACAGCCGTAGCTCAGTATCAGCTGATCCGAAGGAGAAGCTTTTCCTCTAATTGTCGTGATAGTAAGGTATTAGCTCTAAAAACAAAAACAAAAGATAACAGGTGCCCGAGGGCCATGCTGCTGTTAAAGAACATAAGGGGTGCTCTCGTAAGAGCTATAATCGTAGACGTGGACGTGGACATAGGGGGAGTAGTAGAATAACGTCTGACACGCACAACGTACTATAGAACTGTCGTTTAACACAGACACGTATAGCACATCGTAGAACTGTCGACTATCCTAAAGGCGTGGACGTGAGAGGGTAGTGGCTCGCTCGCAAGCACCACAATCGTGAACATGAACATGAGGGGAGTAGCACGCTCGCAAGCGCTACTGTAGGGTGGACCAGTGTTGCCCGAGACCTAGAGCCAGGCTCTCGTAACTACTGTCCGAAAAAAGACCTAGGAATACTCTAGGGCTCTCTAGAGGATCTATTGTAATGTGACAGATGTGCTTCTGAACAGTCGGAACAAACAACACTCTATTCTTAGGACAATAGATAAGGAAGAAAGTTAGGTACAGGAGGTGATACTACATTTATCTAGAACCTGAAACACCTGTACTACTACGTGATATTACAGGACGTAGCTGACATGTAACACAGCTAGTAGATCCGTTATAATAATAGCTTAACTATAGAAATAATACTTATATTACTATTCTATACTAACTTTAGATATAAACTACTAGTATATAATAGACTAATAAAAACAACGATTAATAATTAATTAGCTTAAGTATTAGTCTTAAAGATAAAAAGTCTATATAAGAAACTTATAGAAGATTTATAATTTATAGTAGAGTATAATATATACTACTATAATAAATGATATAGTTAGAAGCTAATACTAAAAGAGAGAGATAAAGTCTACTTATAGAAAAAGAATATTAATATAAAGAGACTAAGTAAGAAACTAGACTATATATATATTAGACTATTTAAAATTAAATAAGTAAAAGAACCTTTAAATTATAAACTAGCTCTACTAAAAATAATAAATATCTTTCTAGTATTTTATATCTCTCTACTTAGACTAGTACTACTAGAAGTACTACTAGCTCTACTTATAGAGATCTAGCTAGTTAATCTAAATACTAAGTATAAGGTTAAGAAGATTCTTAACTATAAACTTATTAGAGATAAGATTAAGTATTTAATTAAATAGTTAGATTATCTATATTTAGAAAATACTTAGAAACTAAGAAAGAATATTAACTAGTACTTAGCGGAACTTAAGAAGTTCTACTCTTAAAACCTAGGTCTACCTATAGAGTATAGTTAGTAGGAAAAGCCTTAAAGAAACTAGGGTCGAGACCTAGGTTAGAAACAGAGCTAGAAGTAGTAGAGGTATAGAGGGTAGCTAGCCAAGTAGTCTCCGCCTCTTACTTTTCTTTCTTATCCTACTCTTTCTATTAATTCTTTTCTAACTCCTTTGTAGCGTCGAGTTCGTCGATGAATTTAAGACCCCGACAGGCTATCTCCTTAAAACGTTTCTAAATAAACTTCTACTACTTTCGCAGCCGAAGGATTTTAGCTATAGCTGCCTTCTCTTTATCTTATAAACGTTCCTTCTAGGCGTCTAGAGATTCCTACTCTTTTTCAGTAGGAACGTTCCTGTTCTAGGAATCACTACTACCATTACATTTCGATTTCGTACGGACGTATTCAGCATAGCGGCTGGATTAGGACTTGTCTATAATACAACGCTGATGTCACGAATCACGTGCACACGTGACAAGTGAAGACCAGGCGACGCCCTGACAGGTTAAGCACTATCATATCTCTTATAGTATCGAGGGATCGGTTAGGTTAGCTAAGCGATCCAAGGATTTCATGGCATTAGGTAGTTACGTGATGGACCCCGGGGGATCCTTTAGGGATCTAAAAGGGTCCAAGGATCCATAGAGATCTAGCTATTAGAACCGGGAACGAAGGCTCTATATAAGACTGGCACGTCTACCATTATATAGGAGCTTCGTGCTTAACTTAATATTACATTGTTATCACTACCTTGACAGCTTTGTAGTTAAGTGACGAGTTTACCTCCGAGTAAACACCCAGTCCGCGATTGAATCTCTTTGCAAGCAACAAACCCCAGCGATACTCAGTTACCTTAGTTAGTTAGTTTGAGAATCGTCACATCAAGCATAAGGGGGATAATGATTTCCAGGGATAGAGCTTTAATTTCTACTACTTTTTATACGAAAACACTCATTTTTGCATTATATATAAGTAATAGTATTAAAAAGGGAGGGGTGTGTTATAAGCGAAAAATAAGCTGAAAATTAGCTGAGGGCGTTTACTAGATACTTGCCCAAGTATAGGTATATCATTATAAGCGGCCTCCCAGACTATCTGTCGACAGTCAAATGGCAGTTCCATAAGTGGAACAGTACGCTTTTGAGTTTTACTGACGTTGTTACCCATATTGTATTGTATTAGTGTGTGATTATTATAAGATGGAGAGAAGAACGAGTTGAAAATTTATAGTAAATTCCACGTACACACTTGACTTTTGTTTAATTATACTGTTTAAAAATAAGGGGCTAGAAACAGATAATAATAAAGTTAAAGAGACAAGACCTCCTCAGACACATTCTTTTTACTAAGTTATTCCCCTTTGTTAAGACAAAGAAATTAGGCCTGTGGTGAAGCTAGTCCTCGACGCCAACCACTAAAAGGTCCACCTCCGGTAAGAGGTAGTAGTTTTAAAAATCGTCTTCATCGACTGGGACTTCACAACCGGGCTGCTCACCAAGCTGGCAACTATCATCTTCGTCGAAGCACTGACAGAAGCAGTCAAGTTTCTCAAGACTAGGTAAATGAGCCTTAATATCTATCACCTCTTTAGGATCCCCTCCAAAGAAGGCAGGTTCCGTACTAAGATAACCAAGAAGGTCACATATCTCGGCGAGGTCACAATCTATTTCCAAATTCGTCAATTTTTTCGCTGCCAGCTCTGCTTTATCCTGAAATAAGAAACGGAATAATCGAAGGATAGGAAACAAATCCTTATCTACATCCCCCATCGTTTTAAAGACGGCGTAAAATCCGCTGCCGAACGAGGTGGGTTCTAGTGACGATGAGAGGAATAGTGAGTCCCTTGTAATATCAAATTAGAAGCTGTCTCGAGGGAGACGGCCACCGTATCGATCGCCACCGTACCGACCACGGGGCAAGTTTGCAGCAAAGGGTTGGAGGAATCGGCTCTTAATGAATGCTGAGGACTCCCGATTGACCTCGAAGAGAGTACGGAGACTACCCGAATTCAAGATGGTTGTCTTGACAGCAATGTGAAGGCTTATATCTGCATATTCAGTTGAGGGATTCATGTCGAAAAATGCCCGGATTTCGCGAGGGGGTGTATTTTGATAAGCGGCCTCCCAGATCATTAGTCGACATTCAAATGGCAGGTCCATGAGTGAGACGGCACGATTTTGAGTACCGGTATTGCGGGGGTTGTTACACATGTTGTATGGTATTTGTATGCTGTATGGTATTAGTGTGTTGTATGGTATTATTGTGTGATTGATTATTATAAGATGGAGAGAAGGATGAGTTGAACATTTATAGTAAAATTCACGTATACAATTGAGTTTTCATTGTACTATCAAATAATACAGGGCCAAAAATAGATGATCAATAAAAATAAAGAGACAAGACCTCCTCGGAAATATTCCTTTTACCAAGTTATTCCCCTTTGTTGAGAAAATGAAAGGAGTGAATAATCAGCTTGTAAACTGACCCAACTCTTTCTCAGCTGCAAAAGACAGCTCGGGCGAGATCCAATTCAGCACTAGCAAAAGTCCCTCTGGTAAAGACCTACATATACGCGGATATGGAGCACCAATGAAGTCACCCCCTCACACAAAAACACCAAGCCTCCAAAAGCTGACTAGATAATTACCAAGAGCCGAACCCCGCGTACAACGTTGTGAAGCCAGTCACATAGGGGGTGTTCTTCCTCTACTCGTAAAATAATGTGGTGCATTCCTTCAAGGATCAACTCCCAGCTCATAACAGCTCTCTACGGGGACTGAAAGAAGTCGGTATTTGCACCCCTCGAGAAAGTCTAAAAACGCGATAATAAACCACAACGGCTCCATTAAACTAGATGTAACTTGTGAATGTGGTAAATCAGACATCAAAGATTTCTTCTGGATTTTTTGATTCTTTTTCTGATTTCTTTTAAACGTACTGTACGAGTAGTGAAAGTAGGGTTCTGCGTAGGTGGAAATTCCGTCGAGTGAGCTTACTTGTACCTCGTATTTCGGATAGCCCTTTCATAGACTGGGCTGGTCCCGCACTACCTGCAGGCCAAATTAGGCTCCTTCCGCAACAAGGAAATCCAAGCACTCCCAAGCCCCCAAAAACCAGAAACACCCTCCTACCTACGTAAAATATTACAGTACGTGCTGTGCCTTCCTCATCATGGCTCAGATTCCCTCATACTCGTACCACTCATACCCCAGGGATCGTGAGGACAATTAATGCAATTAACGCAAATCCCTCCTTCGGGCCACCAGTTACCAAGCATCACCATTCGGCCGAATCTGACGATGGTTGGGATGGTTCACACCGGCCTCCGAGCTAGAAAGTTCCGAAGTACCATACTTAACCGTCAGCCGAACGTAAGGCTGGTGAAGAGGAAGGCATACACATACACATACACAGTTTCATATTCTGTACTTTGCCGCTTCTTGCTTCTGCTTCACTCTTCCATTCCAATTTGAACCCATTCGCGACACGAAACCTCACAACCTTTGAGACTGTCCCAGACACGCCAAGAGAATTCCTGACGTGGGAGACCAGACGGAACTTACCAAATATTTATCCACTGATCTTCCCGGCCATCCCCAGATTTTGGAGGGAGGGAGAGAGTGGTTTTTGTGGGGTTGTTCTCTTTCACTTTCGCTCCTTCGTTTTTGATTGAATTTCTTTCCGCAATATATCCCAGGGAGGACGACAGCACTCGAAAGGGAGGGAAGCAATTATGGAGTTACAATCTATGGGTGGCGGCGATCGAGACTCGGACCTCAAGGGATTCACAAAGCTACCAGAGGACGAGGAGATACGGATCAATCTCGCGCGAGCCTTTACTATCGCCCAACACCAGGAATCATGGAAGGAGGCGATACGGAACAATCCCAAGGCTTTGGGCTGGTGTATGTTACTCCCCCGTTCTGTGCGAGTGAGGGTTGGGAAACTGATGGGTGCAGGCTTCTTTTCGTTGTTCAGTTGTATCATGTGGGGGTATGATGGGCTGGCTAGCTCGGTATGTCACACCTACCTCTCCCCTCTCACAGATACATAGGGAGCTTTCTTTCTGACTCTGGAATGGGTAGATTGTCCTCGCCATCAGACAATTCCGAGTCGATTATGGAAACGACAATTTCAAAAAGGGCGAATTCATCATACCAGTGATATGGCAACTCGGTCTAGGAGCAGCAAGTCTCTTCGGTCTCCTCTTTGGGGGAATGGGAGCTGGCTTCGTCGCAAAACGATGGGGTAGACAAATTTGCATGCTCGTTTCATATTGTAAGTTTCTACTGTTCGAGGAGGGATCTGATCTGCTGCTAATTCCACGCCAGCTTTGAGTATCGCAGGTGTATTCCTACAGTGGTATTCCTCCCCTGGCGACATGCCCATGTTATTTGGCGGAAAGGTCCTCTCCGGCATCCCTCTCGGAGTATTCATCACCATCTCCCCAACCTACTGCGCAGAAATCGCACCGTTTGCGCTCCGAGGTTCTGTCACAGCGGCTGTGAATTGGAGTTTGGTCTTGGGACAATGTTTGGCATATGTGGTTATGCGACAAACACAGTACTCGAATGGTCCGAATGCATATCTCATTCTCTTTGGCATACAATGGGTGTTTGCGGGCGTGGCATTGCTGGCGCTTCCTTGGTTTCCCGAATCCCCGTATCATCTGGTGTCGCAGGGACGAATGGACAAGGCGAGGAAGAATGCGAGGAGACTACATAAACGGGACTTCGATGTGGATGGATATATTGCCTCTATACAGGTCGATTTGGAGACGCAGGCCAGGACTGAGAGGGAGGCTTCTTTCAAGGAGTGTTTCCGTGGGAAGAATTCGAAACGGACTTTGATTGCCATGTCGACCTTTTTCATTCAGTCGATTTGCGGGATTGGGTGGATTATTGGGTATGCGCTTCCCCTTTCTGTCTTGTTGGGGAGAAATACTTACGTCTTTTTTGCAGATATATGGCATACTTCCTCCAACTAGGCGGGCTGAGTGAAGCCTCTTCCTTCGACGCAACAGTCATCCTCTCCTTCCTCATGCTCGTAGGCAACATGGCAGGCTGGGTATTCGTCGAACGCTTCGGTCGTCGCAACACCGCTCTCTATGGTGATTGCCTCCAATTCTCCCTCTACTCTCACCTCTTAACCCCAGCTAACGAAACCCCCCACAGGCTGCATAACTCTCTCCGCCGCCCTCTTCCTCATCGGAATCTCCGCCCTAATCCCCTCCAAAAAAGCAATCTGGGCCCAAGTAGCGTTCATGGCCATCTGGTCCTTCACCTACCAGTCCACCATCGGTTCCGTCGCCTGGCCCATCGTCACCGAAGTCTCGAAATCCTCATTACGAGGCCACACACAATCTCTCGCGACCGTAACACAAGGACTCGTCGGTGCGGTGTCCGGCATCTCGTTGCCATTCATGGTGAACCCTGATCAGGGGAATATGGGGGGCAAAGTTGCGTTCATATATGGCGGGATCCTGGGGGTTAGCTGTGTGGGTGTCTGGATGTATTATCCCGAGACGAAGGGACGGACTTTTGCGGAGATTGATAGACTTTTTGAGATGGGGGTTAATCCTAGGCGGTTTAAGAGTACGAAGTTGAGTCAGGAGTAGATTGGGGGGAGGTTTGTAGATATTGAGGGTTTTTATCCTTTTGGGATTTTGTATATATGGGAATTCTAGGTTTGGACGGAGGTACTGTATATGGGATGGCGTTTTTGGGTTTCGGTGGGTGTGTAGATATTCGTTGCAACGTCATGCTAGAATAGAAAAGCATTTTCATGGTTTTGAGAACCTTCATACAGTACGAGTAAGGAGGCATTTTTTTGCTGCGGGGTGGTGCGGTGGGGTCTGCGAGTTAGCGCGCAGATCACTGTGATGTCAGAAGTGTCACCGGGATCCCTTCCCTTCTTTTCCCTCCACTCGGACATCGTTCGTCAGGGCGTGGTATTAGATGAGATGGATGGCTGCCAAACACATACGAATAGTAGGCTGAAGACGCAAAAAGCTGAGAGGGCTTTGAGATAATTAAGAGGACCTGGGGAATGCGGGTGCGGGGTAGTTTTCCCCCCGCTTCAACAAGACTTGGGAGTATTTCTTCTGTTCTATCTTTTTCTCTCGAGCGCGCGATTTATCTTTTTCTTCCTTGAACTTGAACTTGAACTTGTCATCCATCATTCGTTAGTAAGCCTGGTTCTCTCTCGTTGGGTTTATGAGGGTGTATTGCTTTGTATTGTATTGTTGTACTGGACTAATTAGGGGGATGTGATATTTTGAGGGTGTTGTGAGATAAGTCTTCGCCCTTCTCTTCTAGGTTGACATTGAAATGGACTGAAAACATCCAGAGAAGCTTACACTAGAACCTGGAACTATCAGGTGGAACCTCGATATATGACTTAACAAGTTACCTCTAGGAGAGGAATTTTAGTCACTTTTGGTTTCACCGCCTGATGAATAGCTTCTCCTTTTATTCTCTAATATAAATAAGCGAAGGCAGTAATAAAGTAGATTGCTAGTCGGTTTATAACTGATACGTTAGCGGGAACCTCCTCTCTTATTCACTAAGTATAGCTTTTTTTTTTAACAGGCTCGTGATTAATGTTTCTAGTAGTGTTCTACTCTAGAACTTTCTACCTGTCGAGTATTATATTTTATTTACTAGTTACTAGATATATATCTAATTTTACTATAAATAGAATATAATTACTCTAAAGTCTGTTTAACTAACTAACTTACTTAAAACTTAATTACTTAATAATTTTAAGAATAGCTTATTAATGTTATAAGTAAGTACCTATCTAAAGTTAAGAAATCTATTTAATTACTTTAATTACTCTATATATTTTTAATAAGTTAAGTATTTTTATTAAACTTAATTACTCTATATAATATTAAAGAATGTATCTTATATACTAGACTTCCTACTAGATAGTCTATATACATCTCTCTAGCTACTACTAGCGTTATAGTAACGTCTAGATACCTAAGACTTTATATCTAATAAACTTTCTTTAGCTGTTACCTTTTACTAAATTATGCTTATATAAAATCCTATACATTTTAGACTTGTTTAAAGCCAGCTACTGATTCTTGGCATTGAATCGAGTTTGTACTTCATATTCATAATGCTTCCTGAAGTCTGGTGTTCTTGCTTATGCCTGAGGCCAAAGTGCTTGGTTCACTCCAGCGGCGAGAAGACCAAGCAACAGAAGGTATTGATCGCGAAGGTCAATCGGGGAGAGCGGGTAGATACGACCAGAATATCGAAGAGCTCGCTCAAGTTGGAGAGAGCGAAGGCACGTTATGAAAAACATGGCCCGCCAGCTGATCACCTCCGCGCCATGGCCGCCTCAGCAAGAACCAAGCAAGGTTGAAGGGCTGCGTGAGCAGATTGGAATGTTGGACGGCTCAGTTGCCGATGGTAGCCTAGCGATTGCATCTTGGGAGGAAGTGTTGTTCAAGTTAGGGTTAGGGTTAGGGAGCAGAGGGGAAACTTCTGGTCATTCTATATCTTTTTTGCTGTACTGTGTAGCAGACCTTGGTAGTTACAGCATCTCAATTGTACTAAACTCCAAAAACGACAAAAGTTTAAATCGTAAATCGTACATATTTACGTTTTGTAGGGTGTAAATTGAAGTAGTTTTCAGGTTAGATTCTCGTCTCTCACCTACAAATTCACCTCCTTCTGTAGAAGGATTTCTATTTCTGGTATAAACGCTTTTATGCTGTTATTAATGAATAAGAAAGAGAAAGAGAGAGGAAGCGAGAGACAAGCATAAAAGAGAGGGGATGTGATGTTTGCTTCCTGCTTACCTATACTAGAAGGAACATTCACCTGAATTGTTTTCTTCCCCTCCTTCAATTTTTGTTGAATCAATTTTATACTTAACTTTAAGTTGTTAATATAAGTTCTTTACCTCTCGTAATCCCCTGCACCCCGTTGCACCCCCTTGCGCTCTAGGAAGAAGAAGAGGAAGGAGTAGAAGAAGAAACAAAGTTGGGGGCTATAAACACAGGCTCAAAATTAATTAGTAAGAAACAAACATTACCTCGCTCTTCTCCCTCTCTCTCACTTCCTGCCTTTTTATCTTTCCTAATTCACTTACGGAGGTACAGCGTATAAAAAATGTCACCCCCGCATCCCTGTCAACCCACTCCAATTCCAAGCAACGCACACAAAAGTTGTTCAAATAACTTCTCTTTAACTCCACGATACTTATTCTATGCCTCACTACTAACAAGTGCTTTTTAAGAATATTTTACGATGCTGCTGTAATGAGTGAAGTTAAAGTTAGGTGACAGGTGTAGAGGTGACATTCTTTACATGCTGTACCGCGGTGACAAATAGAGTCAGTGTATTAAATGAGTAGAGTAGAGTAGAGCAGTGGCTCTACTCAACACTGCTTCGGGAGACCTCGGCCTAATATCGGTAGACGTGTATAGGGTGTAAGGACGGAAGAGAGATTTTCAAGTCCTTTTTTAGAAAAGAGAGAGAGAGAGAACGAAAGAGGGAGAACATTTGTCATTTTTATAATTACTTGCTAGGAAAGCTTTACTTTCTGGTACTACAGTACTAGTCAACAGGTGTTAAGCGATTTATACAACCTGGTAGCAATGCCTTCGCATTGATCACAGGGACCTCCGCATCCCCTTCGTTTATTTAGACCTCCGTATCTCTTCCGCACTTGACCTCTTAATTGGAACTCTTTTATCCTATTCTATTCCGGCTTCCAAAGCGCACAATGCCTCCAAAAGGCAGCCTCAAAGGCAAAGATAGACAGGCAACTCTCTCCCCAGCTCCCGAAGAGCCTACACCTACTCCTTCGCGCACTATCGCGGTAAAAACCCTTCGTCATATGGAATCGTCCTTTACAGACGCTCAAAAACACGAACTAGCACAAATGATCGGGAGTGCGATTACACAAGCTGTTACAGCCGCACTTAGTATAAAGACGCCTGCTCCCCCTGAGCCGATTAGTAGAGCGCACGAGAGCCCATTTTACGAACCTCTTCCTCTACGCGATCCTTCTTTATATACTCTAACACGAGCTTCGGTTGAAAAGTGTTATATTTTCTAAATTACTATATTACTTATCCTATAGTCTATCTTATATATCTACTTGGGCAAGTATTTAGTGAGGGCCCTCAGCTAATTTTCAGCTTGTTTTTCGCTTATACTCAACACCTCCCTTTTCACTACTATTAGCTGTGTATAATATAAATATAGGTGTAATTAGATATAAACTAGTGGAAATTAAAGCTATTTATAAATTCTATCCTTGGAAGTCATTATCCCTACTATGCTTAACTACCTTTTCTAGAGTATTTCTAAGCTCTATTATCACCTTATCTATTACACTCTGGGGTACTCTCATCCACTCCTCTATCCACAAACGCTTAAGATGTGCCTTATTTCTTGGTTGGACT
>LKTO01000995.1:0-12358 GCA_001399465.1 Hymenoscyphus scutula
TAAAGAGCTTATCTCTATCTAAGAGTATTTCCTTTAATATTCTATATCTTAAGATTATATCTCTTAAGTATATAAATACTAGATGTTCTACTATACTTAACTCTATATATAGTATTAGTATTATATATTTAGTAAGTCTTTCTATAATAACTAGAATTAAGTTATATTTAACTCCTGTTATTAGGTTCTTAGATTTTGATAGTTTAATAATAAAATCCTAAGAGACTAATTTCTAAGATATCTATAAAATAGAAGTAGTATCTATCTATCTATATAGTAGCTAGTATAAAGCTTTATTCTAGGTATAGGTATTATACTTCTTTATTACATCCTTAATAATCGCTAGTAGATAGTCTATAAAGTAGTATTATTTTATTTACTAAGTAGTTCTTCTTATTCCTTAATATCTATAAGTAGATATTAAATAGTACTTACTAATAAACTACTTTATATATTCTTTTAGAACCTATAATTTCCTATTATAGTACTAGTTCCTTCCTTTATATATAGCCTAGATTACGTCTAGCTATAGATCTACTATCTATATAGCTATAATTTAGTAAATTATTAAAGCTAAGTCTCTATTAGATAGCTCTTTTAATATTACTAGCTTTATATATTCTCTAGCTTCTTTGTAGCCTAGCTTATAACTAATAGCGTCTACTCTTAGGTTTATTATTCTAGTAATATATTAGATAATAATATTATAATATAATAGAGTTTCTAACTATCTAGTAAGGCGCTCGCTTATAAGTTTCTTAGTAGTAGTAAAGGTTTAAAGATTAGTATAATTAGTAAGAACTATTATCTAATACTTTATTTCTTAGAGATAGATTTTCTAATACTCTAAAGTAAAGACTATAGTAAGTAGTTCCTTCTTAAATATAGTATAGTTCTACTATACTAGGTCTAGCGTTCTAGAGTAGTAGACTATAAGTATTAATTTTCTGTTTTCGTCTAGTTATAGATATATAGTATCTATTACTATACCTAATAAGTCTATTTCTATAGTACTCGGTTTCTCTAGGTTATAGCTATATAGAATTAGTTTCTTAGTAAAGCGTTTCTTTATTATCTAAAAGGCTATCTCTATAATCTTATTCTATATAAAAGGTACTTCTTTATATATAAGGTTTATTATTAGTTTTAATATTCTAGTATAGTCTACTATAAACTAATAGTAGAAGTTAGTAAATCTCTAGAAGTATTAAATATCTTTAATATTTTTTAGTAATTTCTAGTTAATAATATCTCTTATTTTATCTAGATTGATTTCTATTCTTTCTAGAGAGATTATCTAGCCTAGAAACTTTATATAAGTTACTCTAAACTTATATTTTAATAACTTAAGTTAAGAGTTTACTATAGTAAGTCTTTTTATAATCTTATATATATAACTCTTATATTCCTCTACTTTATCTAAGTAGATTAGAATGTTATCTAGGTAATAAATAATAGTTACCTCTAGAAGACCTTCTAGAATATTATTATTCTACCTCTAGTAGGTTACTAGTATAGTAGCTAATCTAAATAGTATTACTATATACTTATAGAGTCTTAAGAGTAATCTAAAAGTAGTTTTCTACTTATCGCTAGCCTTAATTCTAATTAAGGTATAAGTGTTTCGTTAGTTAAGTTTTATAAATATCTTAGTAGAGCTAATTCTATCTAGTAGATATTACTCTTCTAGTAGTAGATAAGTATTCTTAATTGTTATATTATTTATATCTTAGTAGTCGACATAAACTCAACCTGTTAGATTATTCTTCTTACTAACGACTAGTATATTTAATAGAATAGATAATTTAGATCTCTAAATATAACCTTTCTTTAAGTCTTTAATAATATAGCTTTTAAAGTGTTATAGCTTAATCTAACTATAAGGCTATATTTTCTATTTCTTAAGGTTATAACTCTCTTTTAATTTAATCTTATAATTCTATAGATAATATTCTAGTAGAGCTTATAAGTTCTCTAGGTTCTTAAATAATTCTATAAATTCTCTATACTATATAGGTATTACTTTATTAGCTTTCTTACTAACTTATAGAGAACTCTTAGTAAGGTGTTCTAGCGTCTTAGAAGAGGTAGTACTAACCTTGTTCTAGCTATATAGTTATAGCTATAATCCTTTATAGTTATATTAGCTAAAAGTTATTATTTAGGCTTTCTAGTTAATATCTAGATTATGTTCTCTAATCTATAGTATACTAAGTATTACGTTCTAGCTTCTAATCTTAATAATATTAAATTATATATCTAAGTAGTATCCTTTAATAGTAATTTATATTAGAATTATTTACTAATTAATAACTCTATTTTAATATACTACGTCTATTCTATCGACTATACCTAGGTAGTATAGTCCTGTCTTCTTAATAGAGACGTTTAGCTACTTAAGAGCTAATAGAGAAAGGAAGTTATCTATCGCTTCTAAGTTAATTATAACCTAGAGTTCCTGTTCTCTAATCTTTATAGTTATAGTTAACTATCTATCTTCTAATATAGTATAAATTTTATCTTTAATAAAGGTTACTATAAAACTTCGCTCTCTCTAGCTGATTTCTACTACTTAGAGGTTACTTCTCTAAGAGTAGAGTGTTACTTGTTATAAATTACTATTAAATACTCTATATACTCTATAAATTATCTACTAGTCTATAACTATATTATAGTTAGGTTTATTACTAGTAAACTATTTCTCTAATTTCTAGTCTAATATAGGTTTTAGATAGTAATATTACTATATAATTATATCTTCTAATATAACCTCTAGAGTCTAGTATTCTTCTACTTATAGTTAGGTAAAAGGTTAATCTCTCTCTCTCTATAACTTAAGAGTAGACTTAAAGATATTCTTAATAGCTTATATATTTAGTTTTCCTTCTATAGTATCTAGGTTACTTTTAAGGTTTCTAAAGATAATACTTATTAGAAGATTATTCTAAACTCGAAATCGTTCTAGTGCCTCTAGAGCCTGTTCTCTAGTTATATAAGAGGCCTAAAAGTCTAATTTATTTCTATTAAGGTCTATCTATTAGTTACTATATTTAAAGTATTCTATAAATGTCTATATTTCTTCTACTTAAGGTTTATCGTCCTAGTTGTTTCCTTAACTAGACACGTCTAATAATTCTAATAATAAGTCTAATAATAACTCTACTATCTCTACTTTATATTATAGAGGTAGATTATATTCTAATTTAGAATATTTCTTATAGTATTATTTAAGAATAGAATTCTTCTTATTCTCTACTTATATTCTATACTTGTAAGCTTCTTACTCTTTATTAGATAGGTTAAATTTCTTAAGTAATACTATTTCCTTTCTAGTTATAGTATACGCTTAATACCTCTCTATAGAATTAGCCTTCTTATAATAGTTACTTACTCTATAGCTAGACAGGCTATATAAAAAGTAGAGGTTCTACTTATATTATTAGTTTCGTTCTTTCTAGAAGAGCTTCTACCTTCTAGAAGTTTTCTTCTAGATAGTATTTACTTATTAGTTATTCTAGTAGTCTAGTCGATTCTATTTATTTTACTTTTTAAATTCTAGATAGAGATTAGTTTTCTTAAATTTCTATAGATAGTTATCTAAATAGATTACTTCTTTAATTATAGTAGTAATATCTTTATAATTAAGATTTTATCTTACTATCTCTTTATATAGTTTAATATTAAGTCCTCTATAGAAGAGTTCTATAAGAGTAAGAGAATTCTACTCTATTATATTTCTATAGTATTAGAATTTATTTATATAATTAATTACTAATCTAGTTTAGTATAGGTTAAGTAACTTTTATATTACTATTTTAATAGTATTAATATTACTAAACATTTAGTATATAACGATTTTAAATCTATTCTAAGATCTAAATATTAATTATATATTAGCTATAATTTCTACTAAGGCTTTATATACGAAAAAGTTCTCTAGGTATAGTTATACTTATTTAAGAGTAGTCTCTCGAAGGTAAGAGATAGCGAAGATAGGCGACGCTATACTATTACTATTAAACTTGTCTTTGTTAAAGTTAAAGTAGATTTCTATTTATATTAGAAATAACTCTAACTCTTGTCGTTTACTATAGTAGATGTCGAGCAGTTTAACTTATATAGTTTCTAGAGCTTTAACTCTATATAGCTCTAGTACGTCTAGTATACTCTTGTTATCGTCGTCGTCTAGAGTAGCTATGTCCTAGAACGCTATAGACGTGCTCTAGATTAGAGCGTTAACGATACTAGTACTAGAGCTAGTAATAGAAGTAGCCTTTAGAGATATTATAATTCGAACTTCTAAGCTTAAGTACTTAAAGTATAACGATTCTTAAACTAACTAACTAAGGTAACTAAGTATTACTAGAGTTTATTCTTATAAAGAGGTTTAATTATAGACTAGGTGTTTACTTAGAGGTAAACTTATTACTTAACTATAAAGCTATTAAGGTAGTAATAATAATAAAATATTAAGGTTAAGTATAAGGCTTCTATCTAATAATAGACGTGCTAGTCTTATATAGAACTCTTACACTCGTAGCCGCTATAGTCGACCGTTCGGCTATAGTCGATATAGTTAACACGTCGGCTATATTATATATTATATAATAGAGATATAATAAAATCTCTAGATCGCTTAGCTAACCTAACCGATCTCTTAATACTATAAGAGTATATAATAGTACTTAACCTGTTAGAACGCTTGTTCGGCTATAGTCGATATAGTCGACACGTCGGCTATATCGTACGTCACGTGATAGAGATATAATGAAATCTCTAGATCGCTTAGCTAACCTAACCGATCTCTTAATACTATAAGAGTATATAATAGTACTTAACCTGTTAGAACGCTGCCTAGTCTTTACTTGTTATATATATCTATAATTTATAATAGAAGAAGTTAGTAAGCTCTTATACTCTTTAGTTTTATATATAGTTTAAAGATCTTTTCTAGCTACTTTAGGCTAAAGGCATTAGATAACTAGTCGTTTTCTAAGGAACTAAAATACACGTTAGAGTCTTCTTTAACCTGTTTAGTCTAGGAACTCTATAAGTATAATAATTCTTAAACTAACTAACTAAGGTAACTAAGTATCGCTAGAGTTTATTCTTATAAAGAGGTTTAATCGTAGACTAGGTGTTTACTTAGAGGTAAACTTGTTACTTAACTATAAAGCTATTAAGGTATTAGTAATAATATAATATTAAGTTAAGTATAAAGCTTCTATCTAATAGTAGACGTACTAGTCTTATATAGAACCTTCGTTCTCTATTAGAGTTCCTCGCTTAAAAGAACTACCTCTATTAGAGTCTCTTATTTAAAGAGAGTTCTAGATATTAAGGACTCTAATAGTCTCTAAGAACTCTATTATATAAGGACTCTATTATATAATCTATACTAATATAATAAGATCTTATACTAATAGCTTAATACTATACTAGTATCTATTAAGAGTTTATATATAAATAGTATTTTAATCTATTAGAACGTTATCTAGTCTTTACTTATTATATAGTAGTATATAGTTTATAATATTTAGCTTTAGCGCTTTAAGCTTCTTTTTAATAATATTACTTACCTTCTTCTAAAGTAAGTATTAATAAGCTTATAGTCTAGTATTTTAGTAGATACTTTTCTCTCTTCTCTTTACTCTACTTACTCTACTAATTTCTTAGGTCTTTATATACTTATAAGATACTAAATAAGCTAATTAAACAGAGATATAAGATCTATAGAATCGCAGATTATAGATACTTATATAACTTCCTTTAGAGCTTACGCGAGAAGAGGTTATAAGATATACTTTAACGTCTAGGACTTACTAAAATAGTATACCTTATACGAAACCTAGCTCTCTCTCTTCTACGACGTCGTCTTACGATCTATATAGATAACTACTTTACTTCTATACCTTTATTTATAGAGCTTTAAGCTTATAGGTTTAGTATAATAGGTACTACACGTCTATATAAAGAGCTCTCTACTAGGTTTAAGGTTCTTAAAATATAGTTCTCTATAAAGCTTAAGTAGAATACTCTTCTTATAAAAGTAGTTAAAAATACTCTTTATCTTACTTAGTAGAATAATAATATTATTCTAGCCTTAAGTAATATATATACTATTTATATACTAGAGAACTTTTATAAGAAGGTTAGAAAGCGTTCTATAAAGACGTTAACTAATAAGAGAATTATAAGACAAGTGTTTAGTAATTCCTTAATAAAAGAACTATATATTCTATACTTTATTAATAATTACAATTAATATATAGAAGGCGTAGACTTAGTAAATCAGTTTTGAGAGTTATACGAGACTTACTAGATTACTCGAAGGAATTAGTAGCTACTTTTCTTCTAGTTAATTAATATAGTCTATATAAATATATATAGATTATATTAATTAAGTGTAAAGGAAAAGCCCCTTATATACTTATAGTTTCGAATAGAGCTTTATTATAAGCTTTTAAGCTACTCTATTAAAGCTAAGCTTTAAGACTTATAGGTTGAACTTAGTAGGAGACGGGTATTTACACCTGAATTACAGCATTTACACTACTAGGAAAAGCGTTCTAAAAGAGACAATTGCGCCTAGTGCTTATACGAATCGAGGTGTAAAAAGGTTCTAGGGAAGGCGGTAAATGATAGAGTAAAACGGTCAGTAGAGGGGTGTGTATTCTATAATGTCTCCTTCTGTAAGGAGAGGCACTGTTAGGGGCGATTTCATTCTAATGATACTAATTACTAGTAATTTATTATATAAGATGCATTGAGGCGATGCAAATCGACCCCTGTGACACCCCCTTGCTAGTGTAGGTTTTGGCTGCCAGACGAAGGGATAGTGTGACGGTTCTAACCGCCACCACACCTCAGGCCAACCCCTGGCTGGAACCCAGCGGATACCGTGCTTCCTGAGCCCGGCTCGGTTAGCTATAGCTTGGCACAACCTCCTGTATATAAGAGCTTCCAGCTCCTAGGCTTCTGTCCTTTTTTCTCTTCTCTCTTTAGCTTAGAATCCTCGTATAGACAGTTCTACAGTGCCTAACTTACACCTAGCGTAGTCGTGCATTCGTGTGCGGTCTATAAGCTGTGCGTGTCGTCACATTATTCTAAGCTTACTAACACTACCTGGGAAGGCTATAGATAATCTCCCTGCCTGTCTATCTAGCGTGATAGAAGGACCCTACGATCCTTAATTGCCTAGCCGTAGTACTTTTTAAAAAGGAGTTGAGAAGATCTAGAGACTAGCAAGTCCTAGATATAACTACGTAACGAGACGAGTATTCCTTGAAGTAAAACAACAAAACTATAATTGCTACGATAGCACCTAAAGTACGCCCTGTAAGAATAGGATAACGCTCTACTAACAATGCTAATAACCCGGAGGACACAATCTAGGATAACGACGGCCTACCGCAAAACAACAACTCGCCAGCGGCTTAGTTTAAGCACTAGCTAGACTCTGACTACAACGACGCCCCTGAAAGCTCAAACACATTACAAGAGTAAGTCCAAGCACTTACCTAGGACCAGTCGTAAACCTAGTAATTGCTTAAACAGCTTCTTAGCCGCCTTCCGCCTCTAAGCAACCCTGCCGCTGCCCTCTAGACAGCTGCTCCGTTACTTTAAAATATTATATAATTAATAGAACAACAAACTTCAGAATCAACGATATCAAGCCTAAGCCTAAGTACTAGCTACAAGTACTTAGTGAAACTACTAGACCCTTAGCCCCTCTCCGACAGAACAGACCCTATATTCCTAGGTTAGAAGATCTAGATCTAAGGAAAATTTAGAAGTAACAGAGACTACTTCTAAGACAAGGAAGATAAGATGTTTTATATCTTTAATTATATAATAGAAGACGCCTAGAAATACCTCTAACTACGAATTAACGAAGATTCTTAGACATGCTTTATTTTAGTAATAGAGATAATTAACTACCTTACTTCTATTTTTATTAATCTAAACTAAGTAAGAGATATAAGATATAACTATAATTATCTAATAATAAAGATTATATAAACGTTCTAGGAATTCTAAACCTAGTTCTTACACCTAGCTAGAGAAGTATAGACTCCTTAGAAATACCTTTGCCTAGACTTATATAATCGACTAACAACTCTACTCTAAAGAGGAATAGCGCTAATAATATATATACTAGATATCTACTAGAATCTATTAGCTAGTTACTTATCGTTAGATATAGAGCTAAGACGTATTACTATAAGAGAGGACTACTAGAAGTTATACTAAGAAAGATCTACTACTTAACCTATATAACCTACTCGCTCCTCTACCTCTACTCTAAGTAATGTTATAGCTTCTACCCTACCTGCCTCCCGACTCCTAGAAAACACTCTAGGCCTAACTCCTTATATAATACCTCTAACTACTTCTCGCGACTCTAGCGAGAAGCCTTATAAAGTAAAGCGACTAGTACTAGCGGATGCCTATACTATCTGTTATAACTACTATAGAAAAGGACACTATACTACTACCTGTTCTAAGCTAAGAAGAATTAATCTTAAGGAAATAGACGAAGAGGAAATAGTAGACAAGGAACTCTTATATAATAAGAGAAAAGAGAAACTCTAGGCTAAGACTTCTACCTAGAGTATACTCTTAGTCTAGAAAAGATTAATTTAAGTCGATTAATAGATAGAAAGTACTTTATAGTTCTATATACTCTAGTAAATAATAGAATTATAGTTATAACCTATATCTTAATTAATACTAGAGTAAATAGCTTTACTTTTATTAATACTACCTTTATAGTCGATATAGCTAAGTTCTTTAACCTTAAACCTTAGAAGCTTATATACGCTATTATAACTAAAGAGTTTAATAGTAAGTTAAGTAATTCTATTACTTATATTCTTACTCTTTAACTCTCTATAGATGTATACTAATAAACTAATATTCTCTTCTATATCCTTAACCTTAGAAACTACGAAATTATTCTT
This sequence comes from Hymenoscyphus scutula, assembly GCA_001399465.1. Taxonomy (NCBI): domain Eukaryota; kingdom Fungi; phylum Ascomycota; class Leotiomycetes; order Helotiales; family Helotiaceae; genus Hymenoscyphus; species Hymenoscyphus scutula. The sequence goes on from LKTO01000995.1 coordinate 8,964, forward strand.
AGACTTAAATAGATAGCTTACTTTAAATTATAGCTTAACCTAGAACAAGAAACGCTTATATAGCCTAACGACAAGAAACCTTCTCCGCTAACCTTCTAAAAGAAGATTCGTCTATCTAGAAGCTAACTACACTCTTAAAGCTGCTAGCTAAACTACTAGCGTAATATACTAGCTAGAGAGTATATAATAAATTAAGAGGATATACGACGTTAAGACAGCTAGTAAGCGACGACACCTCGTGTAATTCTCTCTTACTCTGTTTACCTATTCTCGCCTTATACTCTATTAGAAGAATAGGACTTAGGTTATAAGAGCTAGGAAACAACTGAGATTAAGACTATAACACGTAAGACTATTAGACAGAATACTTATAAATAGAATATACGCGATAAGATACGCTAGATATAGTAAGAGCTACGTCTACTAGACGCTACACTTCTATAGCCTCTAAGGAGCTCTTATATAAATAAAGAGTTCCTCTTACTTAATATTACTTACATTTTAGTAAATGCTTTTTATATATACTTATACTACTAGGATAACAAGTTCTTTTCTACTAGTCTATACGAATTAGACTAGGTGATTTAAGAGAAAGAGAAAGAGGCTCTTAAAGATAATAATAAAGTAACTGTCTAGGAAATTAAAGATAAGCTTCCTTCTTAGTATAGCTTATACGAAGACGTATTCTCTAAGGCTACTTTAGACAAGCTTCTACCTTACTACTTATACGACTACTATATATAGCTAGAAGCTACTAATACTCTTAATTATAGTCTACTATACTATTATTCTATAGACAAGCTTAAAGCTATTAAGTAGTATCTAGTTAAGAACCTTAAAAAGAGATTTATTAAGTCTAGCTAGACACTCTTTACCTCGCCTATACTCTTTATATATAAGCTAAATAGTAGCCTTCGTTTCTATATTAACTTCTATAAGCTTAACGCTCTTACCTATAAGGACCGCTATTCTCTACCTCTAATTAACAAGACTCTCGCTTACTTAGCTAATACTAGATTCTTTATAAAGCTAGACATCTGCTAGGCTTTCTACTATATTCGTATAAACCTAGAATCTAAAGACCTTACGACGTTCTATACTAGGTATAGTTCTTACAAATGTAAAGTTCTTCTCTTTAGTCTTACAAACAGCTCTGCGACGTACTAACGCTATATAAACAACGTACTCTTTAACTACCTTAACAACTTCTATACAGCCTACTTAGATGACATCCTTATTTACTTAGACAACTCTCTAGAGCACGACAAGCATATATAAAAGGTTCTTTAGCGACTCTATAATACTAGCCTCTAGGTAGATATTAAGAAGTGCGAATTCAGCGTTACTTGAACTAAGTACCTTAGTTTTATAGTTAGTACCGACGGTATTAAAGTAGACCTAGATAAAGTCTCTATAATATATAAGTAGAAGGAGCCTTATATAGTTAAAGAAGTCTAGTCTTTCCTTAGCATTTATAACTACTACTAGCGCTTTATTCGAGACTATAGAATCGTTACTAAGCTACTTACACATCTAACAAAAGCCTTAACTCCCTTTATATTCGACAAGCCTTACTACCGCTCTTTTAAAGAGCTTAAGCAACGTGTGACGATTCTCAAACTAACTAGCTAAGGTACTGAGTATCGCTGGGGTTTGTTCTAGCAAAGAGGCCTAATCAAGGTCTAGGTGTTTACTTAGAGGTAAACTCGTTACTTAACTATAAAGCTGTTAAGGTAGTAATAACAATGTAATATTAAGTTAAGTACGAAGCTTCTATCTAATGGTAGACGTGCTAGTCTTATATAGAACCTTCCTGCTCGCGGATCTAAACTAGATCCTAGGACCCCTTTAGATCTCTAGAGGATCCTTAAGGATCTATCACGTGATTCTAACTACATGAAATCCTTAGATCGCTTAGCTAACCTAAGCGACCTGTCTAATGCTATAAGAGTATATAATAGTACTTAACCTGTCAGGGCGCTGCCTGGTCTTCACTAGTCACGTGTACACGTGATTCGTAACACTATCCCCTTCTTAGCCTAGCGTGTCCCTACGCTTAAGTACAACCTAGGAAATGTCGTTAGAAGGCTAGCGGCCCTCTCCTGTTATAATGTTTTTAATAACACTATAAGTAGATACTTATAAAAAGAAGAAAGAAAGGTTTCGACTCGCTAACAATATCGAAAACACCTAATATAAAGTTATAGCCTGTTCCTAATACTCCTTGTAAGGCTAGCGGTGTCTTATAGACGAATCCTAATCCAGCCGTTGTACTGAATGTGTTTACACGAAGTTGAAATGTAATAGAGGTGGTGATTCCTAGGATAAGAGCGTCTCTACTAAAAAAGAGTAGGAATCTCTAGATACTTAGAAGGAGCGTCTATAAGATAAAGAGGAGGCTACTATAGCCAAGATCCTTCGGCTGCGAAAACAGCAGAAGTTTATCTAGAAGCGTTGTAAGGAAATGGCCTGTCGAGGACTTAAGTTTATTAACGAACTCGATGCTGCGGAGGAATTAGAAAAGAGTTAACAGAAAGAACAGGAAGACTGGGAGAAGTAAGAGGCAGAGACCGCCCGGCTGGCCGCCTTCTATACCCCTACTACGTCCGACCCGATTCCCAACCTAGGTCTCGACCCTGGCTTCTTTAAGGCTTTTCCTACTAACCACGCGCTGTAGGCAGACTTGGGTTTTAGGAATAGAACTCCTCAAGTTCTGTCGAGTACTAGCTGATATTCCTTTTTAGTTCCTAAGTGTTCTCTAAATATAGGTAGTCTAACTATTTAATTAAATACTTAATCTTGCCTCTAATAAGTCTATAGTTAAGAATCTTCTCAACCTTATACTTAGTATTTAGGTTAACTAGCTAGATCTCTATAAGTAGAGCTAGTAGTACTCTCGGTAGTACTAGTTTAAGAAGCGAGATATAGAATACTAGGAAGATGTTTATTATTTTTAGTAGAGCTAGTTTATAATTTAAAGGTCCTTTTACTTACTTAATTTTAAACAGTCTAATATATATATAGTCTAGTTTCCTACTTAGTCTCTTTATATTAAAGTTTTTTTACTATAAGTAGACTTTATCTCTCTCTTTTAGTATTAGCTCCTAACTACGTCGTTTATTATAGTAGTATATATTATACTCTACTATAAACTATAAGTTCTCTATAAGTTCCTTATATAGGCCTTTAATCTTTAAGGCTAATACTTAAGCTAACTAATTATTACTTATTGTTTTTATTAGTCTATTATATACTAGTAATTTATATCTAAAGTTAGTATAGAATAGTAATATAAGTATTATTTCTATAGTTAAGCTATTATATATAAACTAAGCTAAAGGTAACAGTTCTACCTAGTTGTTCTACTAGTAGTTTATATAGTAATAGAGGTATAT
>LKTO01000996.1:0-12299 GCA_001399465.1 Hymenoscyphus scutula
CATCCACCCACCCGCTTTATGCTCTGAAAACTACGTTATAATCCTTCAAGGCGAGGAGGAAACTAGCGCGAGCCACCATACAGATCCCCCGCCTCTCCCCGCCTCTCCCCGCCTGGAATGCTAGCGTATCCAGGCCCTCCTCCCTTTCTAGGAGAGGAATAGCACGGCTTATGCTAAAGTTTAGCAGGAGAAGAGAAGATAGGCGAGAAAGAAAAGGGGCGCAAGGTTGGGGAAAGAGAAGTAAAAAGAGAGCACGAGGTTGGAAAGAGGTCAAAGATTTGTAACATCTCGAGTTTTCTTGTTTTATATCGCGATTTCAGACACTATTGACAAATGAGAATTCAGCAATGCAATGTGAAGAGACACAGGCTCCTGTGGCGCAAACTCACGTCTATCGCCCCTTTAAATCCACTTTATTCAAAACAACGTAAATTTATTCCGAGAATGAAGTGTTAAACTTTGCAAAGTACACAGAACTGAGATTCTGGCGGCTTAGCGAAATCCTCCCAACACTAATTGTGTGTAGTATTGGACGAGTAAGGCTATTATTGAATAGCTAACTCTAAGGAACGTTAAAGATATATAATCGTTCCTTAGGTTTACTAATTTCTGCCGTCGTTATATTTAGAGATACGTAGATACTATAAAACTAATATTAGTTATTACTAGAAAAGCTAAGGACTTCCTATAGGATAACGTAGTAGAAAAGTATTCTAGACTCTAAAGAAATACTTTATATAGAAACCTATTCTGTATAACTTCGACCTAGGTAAACTGAGTATAGTTGAAACAGACGCCTCCGATACGGCGGTAGGCGCTATACACTTGTAACTAAACGAAGCAGGAAAATTAATACTCGTGGCATACTTCTCAAAGACCTTCGACACAGCTCAGCAGAACTATAGCATCTACGACAAGGAATTAATAGCTATAGTACTAGCTCTCGAAGAATAGAGGATCTACCTCTAGGGTGTAATACACCTAGTAACGGTACTAACTAATCATTTAAACCTAAAAACATTCACGACAACTAAGGAACTTGTGTCTAGACGCCTAGCGAGGTGGTCTAAAACCTTAGCCGGATTCAAATTAATCATTAAACATATTAGCGGCACAAGCAACGCTCGAGCCGATGCTCTTAGCCGTAAATCAGGCTATGAGGACAACAAGAAGTACGACAATACCGCGATATTGAAGTACAACGATAAAGGAAACTTGGTTCTAACAAATCATGAAATTGCATTTACAGAACGCTATGAGCTCCAAGAACTATGGGCTGTCAAGATCAGGAAAGCATTCGATGAGGAACGAACGAAGCAGGGAATTAACTACTTCCGTGATGCGTATTCTATAGAAGCTGCCTATTAGTTAGCAGATGTAGGAATGAGTAAAGGACTTGTAACCTGGAAAGGAAAAGTCTTTATTCCTTCGACAATAGTAAAAGAATTCGTCAAGGAACAACATGAGCTGTCGGCTCACGGCTATCAAGGAATTAGACGGACGACTCTCCGCCTGAAAAGACAGTTCAGCTTTGAAGGAAGCCTGAACCAGATAGTCAAGGAAGTGATAGCGGAGTGTGATACCTGTACCTAGAACAAGGCTTCCTGCTAGGCACTACATAGACAGATGAGTACTACTCTAATACTATAGATACCTTAGGAATTAATATCCTAGGATTTCATTGTTAAACTACTAAAATCTAAGGACTCGATAATAGGCGTTAAATAATACTTAATCCTAGTTATTATAGAACAGCTTATAAAATATATAATCCTAGTACTATATATAGAATTAAGTATAGCTAAGGAATTAGTATTTATATTCTTAAAAGAGGTAGTTATAAGATATAGACTATCTAGAGAAATACTCTTAGATAGAGATAAGCTTTTTACCTTAAAGTTCTAGATAGCTCTTATAGAGAGATTAGATATAAAAAGCAAGCTATTAATAGCTTTCTACCTCTAGACTAATAGAGAAAATAAACGTATAAATTAAGTAGTTAAAATATACCTTTATTACAATATAAACTACTAGTAAAACAATTAGATAGAACTACTATCTATAGCTTAGTTCTTATATAATAGTTTAATAACGGAAATAATACTTATTATACTATTCTATACTAACTTTAGATATAAATTAATAGTATATTAAGAGTTATTAACCTTAATAATTAATAACTAACTAGCTCGGTTACTAGACTTAGAGATTAGAAAGCTATATATAAAACTAGTAGAGGATTTATAGTTTATAGCTAAATGTAATATATACTACTATAATAAAAAATATAGTTAGAAGCTAATATTAAAAGAGAGAGATAAAGTCTATCTATAGCGAAAGAATATTAATATAAAGAGGCTAAGTAATAAACTAGACTATAAATATATTAGACTATATAAGATTAAATATATTAAGAGATTATTAAATTATAAACTAGTTCTACTAAAAATAATAAATATCTTTCTAGTATTCTATATATCTCTACTTAAACTAGTACTACTAGAAGTACTACTAGCTCTATATATAGAGATCTAGCTAGTTAACCTAAATACTAAATATAAGATCGAGAGAATTCTTAACTATAAATATATTAGAGGTAAGATTTATAATAGTTCTAACCGCTACTCTACTAAGATAAGACTCTAGAAGGAACTCGGCTAATTAGAGGTACCTTACTTTAGTAGATCCCTTACTTTAGTAATCTATCGATTAATCTCTTACTTTAGTATACGCTCTAGCTACCTTATATATTTAAGAGCCTCTAGCTCCTAGGCTTCTATCTCTTCTTCTCTTTTCTTCTTAGCTTAGAATTCTTATATTTAATAGTTTCTACGATTCTATAACCTATACTATAGGCCTTATATATATATTATTATAAGATTAAGTATCTAATTAAATAGTTAGAAGAGAAAGCCTTAACGAAACCTAGGTTAAGTTCTAGGCTAGAAATAGAGTCGAAAGTACTAGAGGTAGATAGAGTAGCTAGCTAGATAGCCTCTATATCTCGTTTCTCTTTATTCTTCTATTCTTGTTATTAATTCTTCTTAAGCTTCTCTATAGCGTTAAGTTCGTTAATAAACTTAAGGCTACAACGAGCTATCTCTTTATAGTACTTCTAAATAAATTTCTACTACTTCTATAGCCGGAGGATTTTAGCTATAGCCTCTTTCTTCTTATCTCGTAGTCGCTTCTTCTAGACGTCTAGAGACTTCTACTCTTTCTTTATAGAAACGTTTCTATTCTAGGAATTACTACTACTATTATATTTTAATTTTATATAAATATATTTAGTATAGCGGCTAGATTAGAATTCGTCTATAAGATAGCGTTAACCTTATAAGAAATACTAGAAGTAAGCTATAACTTTATATTAGACGCTTTTAATACTGTCGGTATATAATTCTAGTGAATAGCACCTTGTATAAGAGCCTAGTAGATCTACATGCTTTAGGTCATGTGAGTGGCTTACCACTTATATACTTAAGCTCGTAGAGTACCACCTCTCTTTACCTTTACTCTTTACGCACAAATGAATACACCGATTTAGTTACCTCTAAAGAGAAGGTGACCTGAATCTCGTATTCGCCGTCGTCACGACTACTAGGTCGTACTAACACTAATCAGTGAGCGCGCACAGATCAGATATACTTATTATATACCTCTGCCCCTTCTCAGATCGTAGTACGTTATAGTATAGTGTGGTGGTATCAAAACTTGAAGAGTAAAGAGCCACCTTCTCGGATCGCTAGCTATTAACTTTACTACTACAACAAGCACCTTATAAGTACTAGAATTACAAAGACTAAACACTTACGACTTGATCGCTATTAGTACCCTTATCTACACCTTTAGCTACACCTCTAGCTACACTCTTATTCAAACCCTTAGTTACACCCTCATTTACACCCTCACGACATTTAGCGGATTTACCCCTTAATCCGTAAACACCTTTGAACCTTAGTAAAGCCAGATTCTAAAGGCTTTAAACACCCCACACCTAATTTAGCTAGAATCTAAGGCTTCTACACCCCTACACTCTACATCTAATTTAGCCGGAATCCAAGGCTTTCTACACCTTACTTTCCACACCTCTCTTACTTAGCAACATCATAGCTGAACCAATAGAGCCACACATCGAGCTTAGTAAGGAGGACCTTATAAAGTTTGTCACTAAGCACATTAACAAGTATAAACAGATAGAAGATGACGACAAGGTACTTTAGACTACTTTCTAAGAGGACTTTAAAGACTAGGATAAGGAACACTTTACAATAGTAAACAAGTCCTAGGTTATTAAGTTACACAAGGCACTTCGTTATAGAGGTGTATAGATTGAAATGGATAGTAAAAAGGCATATATAGCTACAGCACTTGTTAATACTCTAAAGGAGATTAACCCGGTTGAATAGACAGATGAGGAGATACTTAGTATCATGAAAGGCAAGGACACCAACTCAGCAGGATTTAACCGACGATATAAGACGATGTATAATCCCTTCTTTCAATATAGGGATCCTCTTTAACCTTAAAGTACTCCTCCTACTTAATCGCCTACTCAACTACCTGCTCAAGTGCCTACTCAACAGCTTGCTCAACCTCAAGGTACTTAAGGCAATCCTTAAAGCACCTCTCAAGGCACCTCTCAAAGTACTATTCAAGGCGTTCTACAAGTACCTCAAGTTGCTCCTCAATCCTTAGCCTTAACCTTAAACCCCCCAGACCCTACCCTTCTTAGAACTACTACGACACAACAACCACAAGGAATTCTTACGTATAGGCCTCTAGCGAGCACAGCACAGCTAAGTCAGCGTACAAACTTCCCCACCACATACTAGTTCTAGCAACCCTAGACAGGCACAAACTCCTCCCAGCCCTAGCAAGTACAAGTACAAGCTACCTAGACAGCTACCGGTAGTACTTTGCCCCCTGCACCTCCTACACCACCTATACCTCTAGTACCCCCCGCATCTCCCGTACAACTATAGCAGCCAACTCTTGCCTAATTGCAAGTAAAACCAGGGTATAGACGAGAATTAACGAACTTAGCAAAGACCTACACAGACGATATAAAGTATAGAGGCACTAGTAACAACTTTAGACTTAAAGTCACAATACTCTTTAATGTCTACATTAGGTGTAACATACCTAAGGCAGCCTACACAAAAGCTCTGCCTATTATACTCAAGGGGCTAGCTTTAGACTTTTACTACATAACCCTTACTACTGCTAACCTACCTTTTCAAGACCTCTGCTATACTATTCAGGACCACTTTGAAGACGTAAGCTATAAGCGAGCCGCGCTTACAGAATAGAACAACCTGAGTCTTAACCTTGTTAAATCCTAGAACCTAGATAAGACAACTACTTAGTCCTTTCAACTCCTGGTAGCTAGGCTCCAAGTACTCCGCTACAGACTTACCCAGGACCTCTAGACTAACTCCTTCCTCTTAAACAAGCTTGTACTTACTTACTAGGATACTCCTGAGTACCAGATAGCATACTCTTCCCCTCCGCCCTCTTCTCAACTGTTAGCCACTGTTAGTACTCTCAAGACGTCAATTACTGCCTACAAGCATGCCTACAGTACTACTACTACCAACCTAGTAACAACCTATATGACAGACCGCAGGTTCTAATCCTCACATAGTAACTCACGTACAAGCCAGGGGCGCGGCTATCGTAGAAGCAACTACTGTAAGAACAAGAAGCAATGCTTTGTCTATAAGAATCAAGGCTACTGGTCAACAAACCACCCTGAGCATAAGCGTAACCAGGCAAGAGATCGCTTTAAGTCAAGATATTAAAACAAGCTTAGAGGGGAATTCAACGAACCCGCCTTTGAAAGGTCATTTAGACAGTACGTCCTTGAGTACGAAGGAGGACAGTTCGACTCCTACGATGAAGTATTTCAAGCTGTTATTCTTGAAGATAATGAAGAAGAGCCCTTGAATACCCCTGAGCTTAAAGAGAGCGAGAGCAAGAGCTTTATGACTTCGCTTAGCCAAATCAGTACTTCGAGCGCTACAAGCATCACTTCCAAGCTCTCTGAGGCAGCCTGTTTTCATGCTTTTACAAGCTCGCTACCTGCCCCACCCTCTAAAGACGAGGAAATCGAGACTCTAATAGCTACAGGAGCTAAACGCTATAACTCAAGCTACTGGTTTAGCATTATAATCAATACAGGCGCAGCCTTAAAGTCAACTGTAGGATACAACTAATACTTAGTATATAAATCAATTTAGGACACCCTAATTACTACAGCTACAGAGGGCAAAGTAACCGTCAAATTTAGCATTGGCGCAGCAGCATCACTAGGCTCTATATATGTTAATTCACCTATTGGCCTAGTTGAATTTTATGTACTTTAGACAGACACCCCCTTCCTGCTTTGCTTAGCAGACATAGACAAGCTAGGAGTCTACTTAAATAACCTTAAAAACACACTCATTACCCTAAAAGGCGAAGTGTTAGTAGTACAGCGCTTCAGACACCCCTTCCTGGTTTAGGGAGAGTCTTTATACTCCTTCCTATAGGAGTCTCTAAGCCAACTAACAGAGACTGAGATTCGCTAACTTCATAGGCGCTTCGGACACCCATCTGTCGGCCGCCTCTAGCTCCTACTAGAGCGCGCCGGCCACGATGTTGACCTAGGCATACTTAAGCACCTGAACGAGTACTGCCACTACTGCCAGAAGCATGGAAAATCCCCTGGCCACTTCCGCTTTACTCTCTACGATAACGTCGAATTTAATTATAACATCTATGTTAATATTATATATATTAATAGCCAGCCTCTATTACATGTTATAGATAAATGCACTCGCTTCCAAGCTAGCAAGTGGCTACGTTAAATCTTAGCTAAGTACACATAGGAAAAGCTATAGGAGTACTAGATTAACACCTACCTTGGACCTCTAGATCTAATAACTCATGACGCTAGTAAGAACTTTGTAAGTAAGGAGTTTAAGTAATTTATAGGTTCTATAGGAATACGTACTAAGGTTATATCTATAGAAGCCTATAACTCTATTAGTATAGTAGAGCGCTATTATAGCCCGCTTAGGAGAGCGTACTTAATTATAAGTGAAGAGCTGCCTGACCTTATAAAAGACACAGCTCTCTAAATAGCTTTTAAAGTAATCAACGATATAGTAGGACCTGACGGCCTTGTCTCTACTCTACTTGTGTTTAGCGCCTACCCACGTATAACTGAGTTTAACGCCCCCTCGCCCTCTATTAGCTAGCGCTCAAGTATACTCAAGAAGGCTATAGAGGAGCTACGTAAACTCTAGGCAAAACGACAAATCAACGATGCTCTCAATCAGCGGAATAGCTCTACAAATAGCCTACTTAAGGACCTACCCCTTAACTTAGACGTCCTTATATAGCGTGAACCTAGGAGGTAGACTAGCCCCTTTACGCTTATAGGAATAACAAATGAGAAGTATATTATCAAGCTACCTAGCAGACCTATAAAATTCCGCTCTATAGTAGTAAAACCTTACCTTATAGAACCAGACCTACAGAAACTACCAGCGACCTAGGAACCTGACGACTAAGAAGTATTCTAGCTAGCCACGCTACCTGAAGTCATTTAACTAAGGCGTGGCTCAGGTAGACTATTAAAGACTTAAAGATAGCCTCTAGAGCAACTATAGAAACAATCCTACAACCAGCCTTCGAAGCATAGCCTAGGGAGACTACAGAAATAACTAAGTACCTTGAATATTAACGTCTATCTCGCTAAAGATGCTACTACCTCTACCTCTAGTTAATTTAAGTATTCCTAGACATAGGAGGTTAATAGGCTAATTAAACGCGATGTTTTTAAATATATCTAGCTATATAACCTCCTAGAAGGCGCTAGAATATTTAACTTAAGATTTATAGATAGTATTAAGAACAAGGGTATAGAAAAGGTATATAAGAAATTAAGGCTTGTTATCTAGGTATATAACGATGAAAACAAGTCTTAAGTTCTAACTTAATCACCTATAATTTAAAGAGTTAGCTAGCGAATTATACTTACTATTACTACTATATATTCTAAGTTAAATATCTACCTTAGAGATATTATCTAGGTATATACCTAGTTAACTATAAAGCTTAACCGCGAGTTCTATATACGCCTACTACTAGAAGTCTTCTAGTAGAGTAGAATTTACCTTAAAGTTATAAAACTACTCTATAGCGTACCTAAAGCTAGGAACTACTAGTTTAGCACCTACTATAAATACTACCTAGACAAGCTATATATGTCTCAATCTATATACGACCTCTACCTACTCTCTATTAGTAATTAAGAGTAATTTAGAGTCGTTAGTCTTTAGACTAACGATACTCTAATACTAGTAAACCTAGACTTTACTACAGCTGAAGAGAGGGAATTAAAGAAGGCTAAGTTTACCTTAAAACCTAGAGAACAGCTTATAAACGACTACTTACTTAAATTCAATAGTAGTAAAATTATACTTTAACTAAACAGTTTAATACTCTTGACCTAGAAAGGCTATACTAAGTACTTGAAGCTAGTAAGCACCTTACTAGCGGACCTAGTAAGCTCCTAGGGCAACGTTTACTAGAATGCTCTAATTAAGGACTAATATATAGTATAACAAGCTTGTAGAGCCTACCTAGCCACGGTCTTATAGCTAGAGGCTGCTTTTGACCTCTCCTTTACTACTTAGAAGGCTGAACCTTAAAGCTAGAACATTACACTCCTTAACAAGTGAATTCAATAGTAAATCAACAACTCTACTAGAGGCCTTTAATTTGTTAAGCTAGACAAGAGTACTCTTAAGTTAGTTATATTTACTAACTCCTTCTTTACTAATAATAAGGATTTCACCTCTTAGATTAGCTATATTCTTATACTAGTAGACGAAGTAGAGAACGCTAATATTTTATACTAGTCCTCTGTCAAGTATAAGAGAGTTATACGAAGTGTCTTAGCTTTAGAATTATATGTAATAAGCGCTGGATTTGATATAGCTACGTCTATTAAGGCAACTTTAGAAGCTATTCTTAGTCTTAATATACCTCTTATAGTTTATACTAACTTAAAATCACTTTATAAGTGTCTAGTTAAACTTGGGACTACTAAGGAGAAGCGTCTTATAATAGACGTAATATGTCTATAGCAAGTGTATAAGTAACGCGAGATTAGCGAGATCAAGTGGATTGACGGCAACAGTAACCTAGTAGACGCTATAACAAAATCTAAGGCTTGCTCTGCTCTATATAACTTGATTGATATAAATAAGCTTGATATCAAGGTTACTAAATAGGTTGAACGTACACTTGAGTGAGGAAGGGTTATATAAACAGAGGGACGTGATTAATCGAATAGAAAGAGTGTTTCTTCTCTTTTACTTCTTATAGTCTTTACTACTTTTTAGCTACTTTAAAGTAGGCCTAGTGTCGGTATATAATTCTAGTGAATAGCACCTTATACGAGAGCCTAGTAGATCTATATACTTTAGGTTATATAAGTAGCTTACTACTTATATACTTAAGCTCGTAGAGTACTACCTCTTTTTACCTTTACTCTTTACATATAAATGAATACACCGATTTAGTTACCTCTAAAGAGAAGGTGACCTGAATCCTGTATTCGCCGTTGTTACGACTACTAGGTCGTACTAATAAATACTATTAGTAAGATAGAACCTTTCTTTCTTCTTTTTATAGATATCGACTTATAGTATTATTAGAAACATTATAGTAAGAGAAGGCCGCTAGCCTTCTAATAACATTTTCTAGGTTATACTTAAGTATAGAGATATACTAAGCTAAGAAGAAGATAGTATTATAAATTATATATTAGTATATAATAAATAAAGACTAGACAGCGCTCTAATAGATTAAGTATATCTATAGACTTATAGTAAAATAGAGATCGGCTATATTAAGTAAACGATCTAAGGATTTTATAATATTAGAAAGTCATGTAATAGACTCTAGAGAATCTCTTAAGAATCTAAGTAGATCTATAGATCTAGTCGAGATCTAGAAGAACGAAGGTTCTATATAAGACTAGTATATCTACTATTAGATAGTAGCTTTATACTTAACTTAGTTTACTTAGTTATTAATATCTTTTAGCTTTAACTACTTTATATAAGTAATAAGTTTACCTTCAAGTAAATAATAAGCGCTATAAACCTCTTTATAAGTAAGTAACTCGTCGAAATAATATCTTTAGTTAGATAGATTAAGTTTCGTTATACTATAGATAATATCGCTCTAGAACTATCTAGAGTAAGGTTAATATAGAATAGATTTTTCTAGAGAAATTTACTCTAGAATATAGAATATCTAGACTTTTTATAAGTATAGAGTAAAAAAGAGTAAATTTAGCTATATATAATATAGTTTACTATCGAGTCGACTATATTACCGAGTCGGCTACTTAAAATATATATAAAAAACGTCTATATAACTCTAGTAAAAATCTATAGTTCTTAATAAAATTTAAAAAAATTTAAAAATTTACTTTATTACTATAATATAGTTTACTATCGAGTAGTCTATATTATCGAGTAGCCTACTTTAAAACTTATATAAAAAACGTCTATATATAATTATATACTTTATATATTTATAAATAAAAATATCTAAAATTAAAATTTTAGTTTTATTAATATATAATTATTATATAATCTTAGTTATTAAGTATTACTTAGCTTATACTAATATATTATTTAAAAAAGAAAAAATAGTTAATAATTATAGAGGTCTTTTTAAGCGAATTATTAATTAAAGCTTATAAAGATTTAAAATTAATATTATTAAAATCTTAAAACCTTATTTCTTTAATAATATTTTAATCCTAAATAAATATATTTATAAATATATAAGATATATAGTTATATATAGACGTTTTTTATATAAGTTTTAAAGTAGACTACTTAGTAATATAGACTACTCGATAGTAAACTATATTATATATAAGTAATATTAGAAATCTTAGATACTTACTAATTATAATAGCTAAGTTATTAAAGAAATTAAAAAAAAGTCTATAAATATAGAGGTAATTTTAAGCGAATCGTTAGTTATAGCTAGTAAGCGTCTATAAATTTTAATATTACTTATTTATATAGTAATTAAAGAGATTTTTTAATTTTATTAGTTTTTATTAAGAATTATAGATTTTTACTAGAGTTATATAGACGTTCTTTATATATATTTTAAGTAGCTAACTCGATAATATAGCCGACTTAGTAGTAAACTATATTATATACATTCTACTTAAATTTATAGTTTTTAAGCTTTTTAAAGCTTAAAAAGTAAGAACTTTTTAATTCTTAAAAGTAAAACTAATTTCTTCTTTAGAACTAGTATATCTTATTATAAAGTACTTTCTTAATATCTATATTCTTAATTTACTTAATATTAACCTTCTCTAATAATTTCTAGCTTTATATCTATATATATAATCTAGTATAAAGTACTATCTCTAATTAATATCTACTTCTTTATAATAATATTACTATCTTTAGAGAATACTTATTCGAAGAGAGTATTTTATAGAACTCTTTTAAGAATATAAGAATATAGAAGAGTTTATAAAGATCTATAAGAATATAAGTCTCTTAAGAGACTATATTAGAGTAGATAGAGGTACTTAACTCTATTTTAGTAGAGTCTAAGTATTATAAAGGTAGAGCTTAGCGCTTATATAATACTCTTAGCGTCTAGATTATTATTTTTATACTTCGAAGTTATATAAAAATCACGTTTCTAGATATCTATAGATACTAGCTCTACTATAGATAAATTCTAGAATCTCTTCTAAATAGAATAGATATATTCGCTATATATCTCTAAATGTTCTATAGAATTCTAGATACTAGGCTCTAATCTTTAGTAGTAAATAAACTCTTTATTAATTTTAGATAATATAGACGTAATATAGTTTACTACTAAGTCGACTACTTAAAATATATATAAAAAACGTCTATATAACTCTAGTAAGAATCTATAATTCTTAATAAAAACTAATAAAATTAAAAAATCTCCTTAGTTACTATATAAATAAGTAATATTAAGATTTATAAACGCTTACTAGCTATAACTAACGATTCGCTTAAAATTACCTCTATATTTATAGAGTTTTTTTAATTTCTTTAATAACTTAGCTATTATAATTAGTAAGTATCTAAGATTTCTAATATTACTTATATATATAGTAATAAAGTAAAGTTTTTAATTTTATTATTTTTATTAAGAACTATAGATTTTTACTAGAGTTATATAGACGTTTTTTATATATATTTTAAGTAGCCGACTCGGTA
>LKTO01000997.1:0-12264 GCA_001399465.1 Hymenoscyphus scutula
AAACTAGACTATATATATATTAGACTATTTAAAATTAAGTAAGTAAAAGAACCTTTAAATTATAAACTAGCTCTACTAAAAATAATAAATATCTTTCTAGTATTCTATATCTTACTTCTTAAACTAGTACTACTAGAAGTACTACTAGCCTTACTTATAGTAATCTAGCTAGTTAATCTAAATACTAAGTATAAGGTTAAGAAGATTCTTAACTATAGACTTATTAGAGGTAAGATTAAGTATTTAATTAAATAGTTAGATTACCTATATTTAGAGAACACTTAGAAGCTAAAAGAGAATATTAGCTAGTATTTAGTAGAACTTAAGGAGTTCTATTCTTAAAACCTAAGTCTGCCTATAACGTGTGGTTAGCAGGAAAAGCTTTAAAGAAACCAGGGTCGAGACCTAGGTCAGGAATTAGGTCGGACGCAGTAGGGGTGTAGGGGACGGCTAGCCGGGCAGTCTCCGCCTCTTGCTTCTCCCTCTCCTCCTGTTCTTTCTGTTGACTCTTTTCTAATTCCTCTGTAGCATCAAGTTCGTTAATAAATTTAAGTCCTCGACAAGCTATTTCCTTACAACGCTTCTAGATAAACTTCTGCTGCTTTCGCAGCCGAAGGATCTTAGCTATAGCAGCCTTCTCTTTATCTTATAGACGCTCCTCCTAAGTATCTAGAGATTCCTACTCTTTTTTAGTAGGGACGCTCTTACCCTAGGAATTACTACCTCTATTACATTTCGACTTTATATAAACACATTTAGTATAACAGCTAGATTAGGACTTGTCTATAAGACATCGCTAGCCTTATAAGGAGTATTAGGAACAAGCTATAACTTCGTTTTAGGTGTTTTTAATATTATTAGTAAGTTGAAACCTTTCTTTCTTCTTTTTATAAGTATCTACTTATAGTGTTATTAAAAACATTATAATAGGAGAAGGCTACTAGCCTTCTAATAACATTTCCTAGGTTATACTTAAGCGTAGAGACACGCTAGGCTAAGAAGGGGATAGTGTTACGAATCACGTGTATATATGACTAGTAAAGACTAGGCAGCGCTCTAATAGATTAAGTACTATTATATACTCTTATAGTATTAGACAGGTTACTTAGGTTAGCTAAGCGATCTAAGGATTTCATATAGTTATAATCACGTAATAGATCTCTAAGGATCCTCTAGAGATCTAAAGAGGTCCTAGGATCTAGGATAGATCTATAAGTAGGAAGGTTCTATATAAGACTAGTACGTCTACTATTAGATAGAAGCTTCATACTTAACTTAATATTACATTATTATTACTACCTTAATAGCTTTATAGTTAAGTGACAAGTTTACCTCTAAGTAAACATCTAGTCCGCGATTAAACCTCTTTATAAGAATAAACTCTAGCGATACTTAGTTACTTTAGTTATTTAGTTTAAGAATCGTTATATAGAGATCGAAGAATAGATAGATTTAGTATTTACTATTAAGTAGAAGTTATATAACTATAACCTAGTAGAGAAAGAAGAGCTCTATAAGGTATATTTTAATAGTTCTACTACTCTTAAATAGAGTATTATTATTATAGAGTAATAGGCTTATATATAAGAATAAATCTTAAAATTTGTTACTCTTAATAATCGTAAAGAGTATATAGTATTTAGTAATAAATCGAAGTAATTTCTAACGAAATATAGCTAGATAGAAAGTAAAAGATAAGGCGCTCTCTAATAGTATAGAATAAACGCTCTATATAGAGGATCTCTCTAAAAGCGATTTACCTATAACTCTAACTCTAGGTTTATACTTAGTTATTCTATAGCTACTATTCTATACTAACTTTTTTAGATATAATCTATAGTTTAAAATACTATATAATATTATATAGTATATCGGTTGTTCTATACTAGTAGAAATATAGTATATCGGTTGTTCTATACTAGTAGAAATATAGTAATTATAAATCTAATATTCTAGGCTATCCTTAAAGGTTTATTTTAATCTATAGTTCTATATCTAACTTCTCTTTCTATAAGATCTCTTTTTTAACTAATTTAGCGCTAGAGAGAACGATCTACTAGCTAGCCTTTAACGAGATAAGCTCTCTTCTAAGAGCTCTTAAGAGCGTATAGAAGATAATAGAAGGCTAGGTTCGGATAAGAGTATTAATAGAGGTACGTTTAGTAATAAAGGTACTACTAGGTTAGATAAGAGAGTATCGACAACTACTATAGAAATTAGTACTTATATTAAATAAGTTAGTAAGTATATCCTTAATTTTAGATTAGTATATATTAAAAGCTAATAGTACCTGTCTTATACGTCTAGAGAGTACTCTTATACGCTCTCGATAAGTCGTCGCTATAGAAAGTTTATAAGCGCCTCTACGCCTAGATAGCTCTCTATAAACTAATTATATATTACTAAGATCTACCTAGCTCTCTATACTTAAAGAAGTATTACTTAGATTACTTATATCGTCGTTAATTATAAGATAAGCTATTTAGTAGTTATAGAGTTGTTTATATATAAATTTAGAGAGTGTAGCCTCTAATTAACTCTGGAATTTACTAACTAATCGCTAGAAAAAAGCTCTAAAACATCTAAAAAACTAAAATACTAGATTATATATACTATCTAGTAGTTATCTATAGATATACGAATTAATTTATCTATTAGATTAGATATCTATAGATAATTCAAATCGATAAATCTATAGATAATCTAGTAGATTTATCTATGGATTAACTACCGGATAACTATCTATCGAGAGTACTAGTAGTTATTAGACGTTAAGTGCTGTTTATTAGCTGCCGAGTAGAGAGTTAGTATTCCTTAGCTTTCAATTATATCCCTTGCGTCCCGAGCGCTAGGCGGTGTGATAAGCTTGCAGGTTGGTGCTGTTAGTGTTTTATAGGTTGCTATATACGTTAGTACCTAGTGTAAGGAACTAAATAAGTAGTAGAGTACGCAGACGTGATAGAACCACTAGTGTTCTATTATAATACAGAATAATCGATGCCTCTCTTCTACCTCCGTCTAACCTTCTAGTTATATATATCTAGACCCCTTGAATACCCCTTTATATCCCTACATTCCTGAAAACATTCCTAGTATCCCTGGCTTTGACCCTACATTCCTAGTATCCCTGGCTTCGACCCGGTTGCGCGCAAAGACCCCTCCGCTAAGACCCCTGGTTGATCTAGCCACCTTAATCTCAGTCTCTCACACCTAAGTACTAGGCGTCGAGTGTGAGTGGTTGATTAGTCTAAGCTAAAACTATGCCTGAGGCAGCGGTTATTTGCAGCATCTCGGCATCATTACCCAACTCTCTCCAACTTCACTAAAGAATCATAAAATTTGAAAAGACCAGCTCAAAGTACGCTCCTAGCTCTTTCATCGAATCATAACGCCATCTCGTCATGGCACCCCAGCCTCCCCAGATTACCAGCCGGGAAGAGTTAGCTTTATTACACGAGGAACTCGATCCAGAAACTGGTGAATTCCAGCACACAATATTCGCTATTGTTAACGACGATACTGTATATTTTGGCCAGTTGAAGATCCCAAAACTTGAGCTTTCGTTCCAACAGCTCACTGCAGCTCTCTATCCAATTCCCGATCAGGAAATATTTCCATCGTTTCCACTTTCCGACCTTGAAATCACTCAAGCTCCAGAGGTAGTTCCCGCCAACTGCTATACTAAACGACCAGCACTACCTCATTACGACGTATTCAAAGAATACAACGTCTTACATCTCCTTCCCCAAGGCTTCATCGAGGAAATTCATGCAATGGAATTCCTCACCCAACATCCTCACCCTTACATCATTCGTTACCACGGCTGTCGGGTACGGAGGGGTCGCATTACTGGCATTGTCCTCGACCGACACTCTTATAACATGAGAGACTATCTGAAGCATGAAATTGGAAGTCTTGACAAGAAAGCCTTCATGGAAGCCCTTGAGTTAGCCATTCATCACGTACATTCACTCGGATGGGCTCATAACGACCTTAACCCTGGAAATGTTCTAATCAACGAAGCTGGAATGCCAATTCTGATCGACTTTGGCTCTTCCCACCCGATCGGCGCGAAGTTGTCTACTAGCCGGGGGACGAAGGGATGGATAGACGAAGATATGAAAGATTATACTACGTCAGAGAAACACCATGATATATCTGCTCTTCTTAAGATTCTTGCCTGGTTAGATAGCCCGACATTTCAGGATTAGCTAGCGTGACGTCGAAGGAAGGGATAGGAGACCTTTATGTTGTGGCGGGGATCTGTTGTCTTTGGAAAAGAACATTTTGCTCATCAGTTAGGCGAGCGCAACTTGAGTTTGTTTTTTTGTTCTGTTTTTAGAGTTTAGTTATTTTTAAAGTTTTCTTCTTATAAGAGTTATTTTCAGTCGTGAAGCATTTGTCATTTGTTTATTTGTTTGTTTGTTTGTTTTTCTTCTTTTACCCAGCGCTATACTCGCCTCTTGCCCCTCTATAATATAAGTTATAAACATTGTTATTTGTCTAATTTGATTTTATTAGAATGCTAGCATGCCGACACTATAGGTGACGGATCTGCCAGCTGGATCACATGTCGGCCAAGTCACGTGTTCATTCAATTGCTTTAGGTTCAGCATAAGTGTAGTATCACCCTTGTACCTAACTTTCTTCCTCATCTACTGTCCTAAGAATAGAGTGTTGTTTGTTCCGACTGTCTAGAAGCATGTCTGTCACACTATAGAGGATTCGGGTAGTCGGGTGTCAGGTCACCTTTTCCTTCGTCACGTTTTCTCTGGTCACGTTTACTTTGTCATCTCAGAATAGATATGTTACACATTTCGTATCATTCTACCCACACTCATTTACTTATACCAGACGAGCCCCTATAGATAGAAGAATACACATTGATTACAGGAATACAACAGACATTAATATTCCATTGTGTGTACACGAACCTGGCCAGCATCCAGAGATTTATTTTTTTGTAAATCAATGTCAATGGCGTCAATGACATGTCAACGACACCATAGACTTACATGGTGCAGGTCCTAGTTAGTGTGTGCGGTGGTTGGTAGGCAATAAGTCAAAGAGAATCTCATACGAGTGTAAAAAATTATTCGTTGTAAGATCGTAAAGTTGCTAGCTTCCGAGTACTGTCTGTGTATAAAAACACTAAAAGATAACCCGAAAAACGCGTTATTAGTACTAAGATCTAGTGGCATGCTGACTAAGCCGACGTTGATAAGTTTAATAGTGTGTTGACATACTCGATAGAGCATTAACGCGTTTAACGTGCTTAACGCGAATTAACTGCGGATTGACTACAGATTGACAGCTGATCCGCAGTCATTGACATTGAGCGCTTAGACTAGAATTAGCACATTTGCTTACAAAAAATCTTTTTCCAGATAATAGTCTAAGACCAACAGATTTGAATATAACTAGATCGATGTCTTGTGAAAGGCTTTAATAATTGTTGGAACAAAGGCAATGGATCACGTGTGCTTGATGAGTCATCAGCCTGTCAACTCAAAACATCACGATCCTTACGATCATCTTGAACAGACACACATGAATACAACGATTTAGTTACCCACAGACAGGGTAACCTAAATCCCGCATTCGCCGTCCCTCGATCCCTATTGTGACCTAGGTAAGAGTTCACCGACAATGATCTACTAAGTCAATAGAGTTATAACCAAATACTGTCTATACTCTACATGGGGGAGAAAGGGAAGATGCGACAAATCTGTCATCACATGTTTCTGTCTCAGGCAAAAATGTGTATTGATTACTGGCAGAAGCCAATCTGGCTTCTGCACCTTAATATTCTAAGTGAAGAGACCTCTTATTCTCCAAGTTGTTCTATATTGTCACAGAAGAAGTTCTAAGGACAGATGAACGGAAGGTTATATACAGGATTCAAAGGGGCATGCACGTGCCGTGATTCACGTGACAGAGTGCGTGCCCTCCGTCACATGCAATTATGGGCAGACGACCCGACTTCAAAGGCGTAGCCTGTGACGGACCGGAACGACGTGTGATAGTAGAACTGATCCATTCTTAGAGCTCTGAACGATGCTAATATACAGGATTCTGCCAGGCGGTGAGAGGTCACGTGACGGGTTGGAACGAGAACTGTCACATAGCCTGTAATATGTATTCTCTAAAATCCGTATGAATGCTTGAGACACTACTAAGTGTTAGAGTCGCTAAACCACGCTCTTAGATTTTCTGGCATTTTGTTAGGTGCTAACACTACCTCAGAAGACGAGCCGTTAGCGTTACGCTGGAAAGCATAACGTAAAAGAGCACTAATCTTAGCTGCTAACTCTGCCATGGTACGGATTTTCTCTCGATACCTGCTATTATCCTTAATGCCTGAGGTAGCCCAGAACTCTTCCCAGAAAGCTGTGCGTAGCTGCATGTGGCACGCATAGTCGTGCCAACCACTGCGGCTCATATACCCCGTGAACAAGAGCAAGGAGTCCAATTCCATACCGAAGGGTAGCATAGTTGTAAGGGACCAGTCGACGATGCCGGTGATTTCGTAAGTATGCTTATTAACAAGAATGTTGGTTCTGGAGAGGTCACCATGGGTGAGAACCTGGGGATATTCCTGACTAAAGAGAATGGGAAGGCTCTCTTCCAACTCCAATAAGGCCTCGCTCGGCAATACTACTGACGGTGACTCCCTGAGGTTGGCGAGCCTACGACGGATTCCAGCCTGGCCTGCTACTCGTTCCTCGGCAGCGACCTGTTGCGGCCGAGACCAGCACCTTGCAAAATAGCTAGATAGTAAGCGTGAGAAAGGTAGATGCGAGACAGCCAAGTGTCACGAATCACGTGCACACGTGACTAGTGAAGACCAGGCGGCGCCCTGACAGGTTGAGCACTATCATACACTCTTATAGCATTAGACAGGTCGCTTAGGTTAGCTAAGCGATCCAAGGATTTCACATAGTTGTAATCACGTGATGGATCCCTGAGGATCCCCTAGGGATCTAGAAGGGGTCCTGGGATCCAGAGTGGATCCAGGAGCAGGAAGGTTCTATATAGTACTAGCACGTCTGCTATTAGATAGGAGCTTCGTGCTTAACTTAATATTATATTGTTACTATTACCTTGATAGCTTTATAGTTAAGTAACAAGTTTACCTTCGAGTAAACACCTAGTTCGCGATTGAACCTCTTTATAAGAATAAACTCTAGCGATACTTAGTTACCTTAGTTAGTTAGTTTAAGAATCGTCACACTTTAAGCACCTAAACTTAGAAGTTAATTAACACGATGTTAGCTACTTTATTAAACCTATATATACCGGTAGTAACTCTACCTACACTAACTATAGCGCTAACTATTACTACTTAAGAGGAAGTTAAACTTCCTCTTCTAAAACTATTCGATAGATCGCCTAAGAAACTCGTAGAGTTCCTTATAAAGGCATCTATATACCTCTTCTTCTATACTAGTTAGTTTACCTATAAGATAGACTAAGTCATCTAGATTACTATACGACTAGAAGGAGTAGCCTATAACTAGATAGAACCTCACCTAGAAGATTTCTAGGCTAATAGAACAACCGATGGAAAAGTCTCTACTACTATAACAGACTGAACAAAGGATTTATTTAGGAATATTAAGGGATTTAAGTTAAGAATAAACTAAGCATTTAAGGATGTAGATATAAAGAAGAAAGTAGTTCGTACGCTATACTCCTTAAGGTAAAAGAGATCTATAGCTAAGTATATATCGTAGTTTTAATAATACTCTACGCGTATAGGCTAGAACGACGAAGCTCTAAGAGAGTAGTTCTACTAAGAACTTAAGGACAGCGTGAAGAATAAGCTAGCCAGGGATAATTTCTCTAACACGTTAAATCTATTAACTAACAAAGCTATTAAAATCGATAATTATATTTATAAACAAACCCTAGAAAAGAAGAGTAGCTATAGACATTAAGCCTTAAAGAGTAGCTAACGAAGGGATTACGAGGATCCTATATAACTCGACGCTACTATAAGAAAACCCTTCTAGCTAAAGTAATAACATAGTAGAAGGCTAGATAGAGCTTTTCTAGAAGAAACGAAACCGACGACGCGAGTAGAACCTCTACTTCTTATATAGCCTAACTAGCTATAGAGTAAGTAACTGTTATAAGAAGGCTAATTCCTTAGGAAGGTATTAAGCGAACACTATAACTAAGAAGGAAATAGTATTACTTAAGAGATTTAAACTATCTAATAAGAAGTAGAAAGCTTATAGATATAGAATATAAGTAGAGGATAAGAAGAATCCTATCCTTAAATAATACTATAAGGAACGTTCTAAATTAGAGTATAATCTACCTCTATAACGCGATATAGAGATAGTAGAGTTACTATTAGACTTATTATTAGAATTATTAGACACGTCTAGTTAAGGAAATAACTAGAACAACGATCCTTAAGTAGGAGAAATATAGACATTTATTAGATGTTTTAAATATAGTAATCGATAGATAGACCTTAATAGAAACAAGTTAGACTTTTAGACCTCTTATATAACTAGAGGACAGGCTCTAGAAGCGCTAGAACAATTTCGAGTTTAGAACAACCTTCTAATAAGTATTATCTTTAGGAATCTTAAAAGTAACCTAGATATAATAGAAGGAAAACTAAATATATAGGCTATTAAGAATATCTTCGAGTCTACTCTTAAGTTATAGAGAGAAAGAGATTAACCTTTTACCTAACTATAAGTAGAAGAATACTAGGCTCTAGAAGTTATATTAGAAGATATAATTATATAGTAGTATTACTACCTAAAACCTATATTAGACTAGAAATTAGAGAAATAGTTTACTAGTAATAAACCTAACTATAGCTAAACTATAGAATAGTAAATAGTCTATAGAGTATCTAAAAGTAACTTCTAGGAAGTAACACTCTACTCTTAGAGAAATAACCTCTAAGCGGCGGAAATTAGCTAAAGAGAGTATAGTTTTATAGTCTATATTAATAGACTAGAAATCTACGCTACGTTAGAAGACTACTAGTTAACGATAACTATAAAAATTAGAGGACAGGAACTCTAGGTTATAATTAACTTAGAAGCGACAGGTAACTTCCTTTCTCTATTAGTACTTAAAAGGCTAAACGTCCCTGTTAAGAAGATAGAACTATACTACCTAGATATAGTTAATAGAATAGACATAGTATATTAAAACAGAGTTATTAATTAGTAAACTATTCTAATATAAATTACTATCGAAGGATACTACTTAGATATATAATTCGATATTATAGCGATTAGAAGCTAGGATATAATACTTAGTATACTATAGATTAGAGAATATAATCTAGATATTAACTAGAAAGTCTAAATAATAACTTTTAGCTAATATAACTATAAAGGATTATAGCTATAACTATAAAGCTAGAATAAGGTTAGCGCTACCTCTTCTAAGGCGTCTAGACACCTTACTAAGGGTTCTCTATAGGTTAGCGAAAAAGCTAATAACATAATACCTATATAGTATAGAGAATTCGTAGAATTATTTAAGAACCTAGAGGACTTATAAGCTCTACTAGAATATCGTCTATAGAATTATAAGATTAAACTAAAAGAGAGTTATAACCTTAAGAAACAGAAAATATAGTATTATAGCTAGATTAAGCTATAACGCTTTAAGAGCTATATTGTCGAAGGTTTAAAGAAAGGTTATATTTAGAGATCTAAATTATCTATTCTATTAAATATATTAGTTATTAGTAAGAAGAACAACCTAACAGGTTAAGTTTACGTTAACTACTAAGATATAAATAATATAATAATTAAGAAAGCTTACCTACTACTAGAAGGATAATATCTACTAGATAGAATTAGCTCTACTAAGATATTTATAAAACTCGATTAATAGAACGCTTATATCTTAATTAGAATTAAGGTAGGTAATAAGTAGAAAACTATATTTAGACTACTCTTAGAACTCTATAAGTATATAGTAATACTATTTAGATTAGCTACTATACTAGTAACCTACTAGAGGTAGAATAATAATATTCTAGAAGGTCTTCTAGAGGTAACTATTATTTATTACCTAGATAATATTCTAATCTACTTAGATAAAGTAGAGAAATATAAGAGTTATATATATAAGGTTATAAAAAGACTTACTATAGTAAACTCTTAACTTAAGTTATTAAAATATAAGTTTAAAGTAACTTATATAAAGTTTCTAGACTAGATAATATCTCTAGAAAGAATAGAAATTAACCTAGATAAGATAAGAGATATTATTAATTAGAAATTACTAAAAAACATTAAAGATATTTAACATTTCTAGAGATTTACTAACTTCTACTATTAGTTTATAGTAGACTATACTAGAATATTAAAACTAATAATAAACCTTATATATAAAGAAGTGTCTTTTATATAGAACGAGATTATAGAGATAGCCTTTTAGATAATAAAGAAACACTTTATTAAGAAACTAATCCTATATAGCTATAATCTAGAGAAACCGAGTACTATAGAAATAGACTTATTAGGTATAGTAATAAGTGCTATACATCTATAACTAGACGAAAACAGAAAATTAATACTAAATAGCCTACTACTCTAGAACGCTAGACCTAGTATAGTAGAACTATATAATATTTAAGAAGGAACTACTTACTATAGTCTTTACTTTAGAGTATTAGAAAATCTACCTCTAAGGGACGAAGTATTAGGTAATAGTTCTTACTAATTATATAAATCTTTAAACCTTTATTACTACTAAGAAACTTACTAGCGAGCGCTTTACTTAGTAGTCTAAAACTCTATTATATTATAATATAATTATCTAATATATTATAGAAATAATAAATCTAAGAGTAGACGCTCTTAGTTATAAACTAGACTATAAAGAAGCTAGAGAATATATAAAGCTAGTAATATTAAAAGAACTATCTAATAGAGACTTAGCTCTAATAGTTTATTAAATTATAGCTATATAGATAGTAGATCTATAGCTAGATGTAATCTAGAATATATATAAAGAAAGGAACTAGTACTATAATAGAAAATTATAGGTTCTAAAAAAATATATAAAGTAGTTTATTAGTAAGTACTATTTAGTATCTACTTATAGATATTAAGGAATAAGAAGAACTACTTAGCGGATTAAATAATACTACTTTATAGATTATCTACTAGCGATTATTAAGGACGTAATAAAGAAGTATAATACCTATATCTAGAATAAGGCTTTACGCTAGCTATTATATAGATAGATAGATACTACTTCTATTCTATCGATACCTTAGGAATTAGTCTCTTAGGATTTTATTATTAAACTACCGAAATCTAGAGATCTAATAATAGATGTTAAATACGACTTAATTCTAGTTATTATAGAAAGACTTACTAAATATATAATACTAATACTATATATAGAGTCTAGTATAGTAGAACACCTAGTTTTCGTGTACTTAAGAGATATAATCTTAAGATATAGAATATTAAAGAAGATACTCTTAGATAGAGATAAGCTCTTTACCTTAAAGTTCTAGACTACTCTTATAGAGCGATTAGATATAAAAAGAAAGCTCTCGACAGCTTTCTACCTCTAGACTAATAGAGAGAATAAATATATAAATCAAGTAGTTGAAATATACCTCTATTACTATATAAACTACTAGTAGAATAACTAGATAGAATTGTTACCTTTAGCTTAATTTATATATAATAGCTTAACTATAGAAATAATACTTATATTACTATTCTATACTAACTTTAGATATAAATTACTAGTATATAGTAGACTAATAAAAATAATAAGTAATAACTAATTAGCTTAAGTATTAGCCTTAAAGATTAAAGGCCTATATAAGAAACTTATAGAGGACTTATAGTTTATAGTAGAGTATAATATATACTACTATAATAAACGATATAGTTAGAAGCTAATACTAAAAGAGAGAGATAAAGTCTATTTATAGTAAAAAAATATTAATATAAAGAGACTAAGTAGAAAACTAGACTATATATATATTAGACTATTTAAAATTAAGTAAGTAAAAGAACCTTTAAATTATAAACTAGCTCTACTAAAAATAATAAATATCTTTCTAGTATTCTATATCTTACTTCTTAAACTAGTACTACTAAGAGTACTACTAGCTCTACTTATAGAGATCTAACTAGTTAACCTAAATACTAAGTATAAGGTTAAGAAGATTCTTAACTATAAACTTATTAGAGGTAAGATTAAGTATTTAATTAAATAGTTAGATTATCTATATTTAGAGAACACTTA
>LKTO01000998.1:0-12259 GCA_001399465.1 Hymenoscyphus scutula
TACTCATTCTAGAGGATTCTGTCAAGTCAATGCGTTGCGATCAATGCGTTGCGTTACTAAGCGAGGTCACGTGCTCACGTCGCTGGAGTACTCCAAGACTCACTCTACGGGTGCAACCCTTGACAAAAGAAAGAAATATTTATTCCTTAGCTATTTAATAAGTATAATAATATAATAGAGTTTATTAATTAATTTAATTAATTAACTACTTTAGAAAGTAGATTATAGCTAGTATAATATAGAGGATTATAAGTAATTTAGTACTAGCTTCTTCTAGTCGTTCTTATTAATTCTTATAAGATAGCTTTCTACTTCTCTTATTTAAAGATATCTAATATCTCTTTTTATAACTAGAAGAATTAGTATCTTTAAATCGTTATAGGTTTATTTAAACTTAGAAAGTCTATAATACTATCTTATAAAAGAAGGATTTTATATATAGATCTAGATAGCTCTCTAGAAGATATTAGCTAGTACTAGCTTATTAAGATACCTATACGCTATAGCTATACTAATTATAATAGTTTATAGTAACGAGATTAGCTTATTAAAAGAGTTATATTAAGCTTAATATAGTATACTAGAACCTCGAACACTCTAGAACCTTGATATAAGAAACTAAATAAGTAGTAGAGTATATAGACGTGATAGAACTACTAGTATTCTATTATAATATAGAATAATCGATGCCTCTCTTCTACCTCTGTCTAACCTCTCTCTTAAATACCTCTTTCTATATCTCTAGTCTCTCTATATTTCTAAAAACATCCCTAGTCTCTCTACATTCCTGAAAACATCTCTAGTATCCCTACATTCCTGAAAACATCCCTAGTATCCCTGGCTTCGACCTGGTTACGGGCTGCCGTCGGGCTGCTGTCGTATGCCCTGTGCCCCGCGGATACTCCTCGCTTGCCGAGCCTCTAGTTTACCCGACCCCCTTAATCTAAGCCTCTTATAAATGCCTTCCCCTCTAGGTTCTTGTCTCTAAGAACCCGCTACCTGTATACTAGCTTACTACTAAGAATAGCTCTTTATTTCTAGATGTTTATCTTTTTTTTTATTTTTAAAAGAGATATAAATAAATATAAACATAAATATAAATAATAGGATTAAGCTATATACTATCGTAGACCTAGCTGTGACTTGTTTACTATAAGTCTCCTATGTTTATAAATAACAGGACTAAGCTTTCTACTATTATAGCTCTAGCTATAAATCATCTATTCTATGTCTATTATATTTACTCGTTTATTAATAAGCTAATTTATAATAGCGTGATTTATAAGCTTTAGTAGACTAGTATATAGTTCTCGACCTTTCCCTTATTTCTCTTCTTCTTCCTTTTCTAATTCTACCTCTAACTTTCCCTTCTAATTCTCTTATCTAGTTCCTTTATTCTTATTTTAATTCTTACTTAACTTCTAAATTATATCTTTTCTCTAGCGCTATAGTATTACTCCTTAGTTAGTAGTACCTTCTAATAGCTTGTTCTATCTATATTACCTTTGTTATTCTAAGAATTTAGATAGTTCTAACTAGAAGTTAAACAGCTATATTAAAGTAGCTAGCTATAATATTTATAAATATTATTACTATATAGAGAAAGTATATTACTAAATTCTCTAGAGCTATTATAAACAAGTCAACGCTCTTATTACCTATTATAAAGCTATCTTTCGCTTACTAGATAGCTAGTATTTTAATAACAGCCTAGAAATCTAGTCTCTTAAAGCTACTTAAAAAGCCTATACTAATAAGGTAGAAGCTATTATTCGCTCTCTTTAAACCTCTAAAACCCTTAATAGTATAGAGTACTTAATTCTTTTAAGTATTTTCTAAATATAAGCTACTCTTAATAGAATCCTTAATATTATATATTACTAGGTTTATTTCCTTACTATACCTTATTATTCCTATTTCTAATAGTTCTCTAGAATAACCTACCTTCTTATTACGAACTACATACTAACACGTAATAAGTGAAGACTAGGCGGCGTTCTAACAGGTTAGAACACTATTTATATATAAACCCTTAGTAAAGTACTAGTATAGCATTAAGCTATTAGTGTAGAATCTCATTATATTAGTACGGATCACGTGATAGAGTCCTTATGTAATAGAGTCCTTAGGGGCTATTAGAGTCCTTAATATTTAGGACTCCCTTTAAGCGAGAGACTCTAACATAGGTAGTCCTCTTAAGCGAGAGACTCTAGTAGGGAACGAAGGTTCTATATAAGACTAGTACGTCTACTATTAGATAGAAGCTTCGTACTCAACCTTATATTATATTATTATTACTATCTTAACAGCTTTATAGTTTCGTAACGAGTTTACCTCTAAGTAAACACCTAGCCTGCGATTGAACCTCTTTATAAGAATAAACTCTAGTAATACTTAGTTACCTTAGTTAGTTAGTTTAAGAATCGTTATACTTTAAGTACCTAAGCTTAGAAGTTTAAATCGCAATGCCTCTAAAGGCTGCTCCTATCCCTAGCCCTAGTGCTAGTACTATTAACACACTAATCTAGAGCGCGCCTATAGCGTCCTAGGACGTAACTACTCTAGACGACGAAGACGATAACAAGAGTATACTAGACGCACTAGAGCTATATAGAGTCGAAGCCCTAGAAACTATACAAGTTAAGCTGCCTAACACTTACTATAGTAAATAATAAGAATTAGAGTTATTTATTATATAAATAGAAATCTACTTCAACTTTAACAAAGACAAGTTTAATAGTAATAGTACCGCGTCGCCTATCTTCGCTGTCTCCTACCTTCGAGGAACCGCTCTTAAGTAGGCACAACTGTACCTAGAGGACTTTTTTATATATAAAGCCTTAGTAGGAAGTATAGCTAACATATAATTGATATTCAGATCTTAGAACAGATTTAAAGTCGCTATACGCTAAATGTTTAGTAATATTAATACTATTAAAATAGTAATATAGAAGTTACTTAACCTATACTAAACTAGATTAGTAATTAATTACGTAAACGAATTCTAACGTTATAGAAACAGAACAGGGTAGGATTCCCTCGCTCTTATAGAACTCTTCTATAGAGGACTTAACGTTAAGCTATATAAAGAGATAGTATAGTAAAATCTCGATTATAAAGACATCGCTACTATAATCGAAGGAGTAATTTATTTAGACAACCGTCTATAGGAATTTAAGAAAACTAATCACTGCCTAGAATTTAAGAAGTATAATAAATAGAACCGACTAGACCGCTAGGAGGACTAACAAGTAAACACTACCTAGAAGAAGACTTCTAGAAAGTAGAAGCTCTCCTAGAAAGAACGAAACCGACGTCGTAAGTAGTACCTATACTTTTTATATAGCCTGCCTAGCTATAGAGTAAGTGACTATTATAAGAAGGCTAATTCTTTAGGAAAGTAGTAAGTATTTACTATAACTAGAAAGGAAATAGTATTACTTAAGAGATTTAACCTATCTAATAAAGAGCTAGAAGCTCGTAGATATAGAATATAAGTAGAGAATAAAGAGAACTCTATCCTTAAACAATATTATAAGAGACGGTCTAAATTAGAGTATAATCTACCTCTATAACACGAAATAGAGATAGTAGAGTCATTGTTAGTCTTATCGCTAGAATTAATAGACGAGTCTAGTTAAGAGAATAACTAGAACAACAACCCTTAAGTAGAAGAAACGTAGGCATTCATAGGATGTTTCGACTATAGTAACCGATAGGTAGACCTTAATAGAAATAAGTTAGACTTCTAGGCCTCTCACGTAACTAGAGGACAGGCTCTAGAAGCGTTAGAACGATTTCGAGTTTAAGACAACCTTCTAACAAGCATCATCTTTAGGAATCTTAAAAGCAACCTAGACACTATAGAAGGAAAACTAAACATATAAGCTATCGAGGACATTTTCAAGTCTACCCTTAAGTTATAGAGGGAAAGAGATTAACCTTTCACCTAACTATAAGTAGAAGAATACTAGGCCCTAGAAGTTATATTAGGAGATATAATTATATAGTAGCGTTACTATCTAAAACCTATATTAGACTAGGAATCGAAGAAATAGTTTACTAGTAATAAACCTGACTATAGCTAAATAATAGAATAGTAAATAGTCTATAGAGTAGCTAAGAGTAACTCCTAGTAAGTAATACTCTACCCTTAGAAGAATAACTCTTAAGTAAGAGAACTTAGTAAAAGAGAATATAGTTTTATAGTCTATATTAATAGATAGGAAATCTACGCTATATTAGAGAACTACTAGTTAATAATAACTATAAAAATTAGAGGATAGGAACTCTAAGTTATAATTAACTTAGAAGTAATAGATAACTTCCTCTCTCTATTAGTACTTAAGAGGCTAAACGTCTCTATTAAGAAGATAGGACTATACTAACTAGGTATAGTTAATAGAACAGACGTAGTATATTAAAACAGAGTTATTAATTAGTAAACTATTCTAATATAAATTACTATCGAAGGATACTACTTAGATATATAATTTAATATTATAGTAATTAGTAGCTAGAACGTAATACTTAGTATGTTGTAGATTAGTAAACATAATCTAGATATCGACTAGAAAGCCTAAATAATAACTTTTAGCTAATATAACTATAAAGGATTATAGCCTTAACTATATAGCTAGAACAAGGTTAGCGCTACCTCTTCTAAGGCGCTAGGACACCTTGCCGAGGGTTCTCTACAGGTTAGTAAGAAAGCTAATAATATAATATCTATATAGTATAGAGAATTCGCGGAATTGTTTAAGAACCTAGAGGACTTATAAGCTCTACTAGAATATTATCTATAGGATTATAAGATTAAATTAAAAGAGAGTTATAACCTTAAGAAATAGAAAATATAGCCTTATAGTTAGATTAAGCTATAACACTTTAAGAGCTATATTGTCGAAGGTTTAAAGAAAGGTTATATTTAGAGATTAGAATCACCTATTCTATTAAATATATTAGTCGTTAGTAAGAAGAACGACCTAACAGGTTAAGTTTACGTCGACTACTAAGATATAAATAATATAACGATTAAGAACACTTATCTACTACTAGAAGGATAATATCTACTAGATAGAATTAGCTCTACTAAGATATTTATAAAACTCGACTAATAGAACGCTTATACCTTAATTAGAATTAAGGCAGGTAATAAGTAGAAAACCGCTTTTAGATTACTCTTAGAACTCTACAAGTATATAGTAATACTATTCGAATTAGCTACTATACTAGCAACCTACTAGAGGCAGAATAATAACATTCTAGAAGGTCTTCTAGAGGTAACAGTCATTTATTACCTAGATGATATTCTAATCTACTTAGACAAGGTAGAGAAATATAAGAGTTATATACACAAGGTTATAAAAAGACTTACTATAGTGAACTCTTATCTTAAGTTATTAAAATATAAGTTTAGAGTAACTTATACTAAGTTTCTAGGCTGAATAATATCTCTAGAACAAATAGAAATTAACCTAGATAAGATAAGAGATATTATTAACTAGAAATTACTAAAAAACATTAAAGATATTTAACGTTTCTAGAGATTCGCTAACTTCTACTATTAGTTTATAGTAGACTATACTAGAATATTAAAACTAATAATAAACCTTATATATAAAGAAGTACCTTTTATATAGAACGAAATCGTAGAGATAGCCTTTTAGATAATAAAGAAACACTTTACTAAGGAACTAATCCTATATAGCTACGATCTAGAGAAACTAAGTACTATAGAAATAGACTTATTAGGTATAGTAATAGGTGCTATATACCTATAACTAGACGAAGATAGAAAATTAATACCTATAGCCTACTACTCTAGAACGCTAGACCTAGTATAGTAGAACTATACTATATTTAAGAAGGAACTACTTACTATAGTCTTTACTTTAGAGCATTAGAAAATCTATCTCTAAGGAATAAAGCATCAGGTGATAGTCCTTACTAATCACGCTAATCTTCGAACCTTTACTACTACTAAGGAACTCACGAGCGAGCGTCTTACTAGATAGTTAGAAACTCTATTATACTATAATATCGTCATCTAACATGTTATAGGAACAATAAACCTAAGAGTAGACGCTCTTAGTTATAAACTAGGCTACGAAGAAGCTAGAGAATATACAAGGCTAGTAATATTAAAGGAACTACCTAATAGAGACTTAGCTCTAACGGTTTATTAAATTATAGCTATATAGATAGTAGAACTATAGCTAGACATAATCTAGGACATATATAAAGGAAAGAACTAGTACTATAATAAGAAATTATAGGTTCTAAAAGAATATATAAAGTAGTTTATTAGTAAGTACTATTTAGTACTTACTTATAGATATTAAGAAATAAGAAGAACTACTTAGTAGATTAAATAATACTACTTTATAGACTATCTACTAGCGATTGTTAAGAACGTAATAAGGGAGTATAATACCTATACCTAGAATAAGGCTTTACGCTAGCTACTATATAGATAGATAAGTACTACTTCTATTCTATAGATATCTTAGAAATTAGTCTCTTAGAATTTTATTATTAAATTACTAAAATCTAGAGACCTAATAATAGAAGTTAAATATAACTTAATTCTAGTTATTATAGAAAGACTTACTAAATATATAATACTAATACTATATATAGAATCTAGTATAGTAGAACATCTAGTATTTATATACTTGAGAGACGTAATCTTAAGATACGGAATATTAATAGAGATACTCTTAGATAGAGATAAGCTCTTTACCTTAAAGTTCTAGATAGCTCTTATAGAGCGATTAGATGTAAAAAGGAAGCTTTCGATAGCTTTCTACCTCTAGACTAATAGAGAGAATAAATATATAAATTAAGTAGTTAAAATATACCTCTATTACTATATAAATTACTAGTAGAACAACTAGATAGAACTGTTACCTTTAGCTTAGTTTATATATAATAGCTTAACTATAGAAATAATACTTATATTACTATTCTATACTAACTTTAGATATAAATTACTAGTATATAATCGACTAATAAAAATAATAAGTAACAACTAGTTAGCTTAAGTATTAGCCTTAAAGATTAAAGGCTTATATAAGGAACTTATAGAGGACCTATAGTTTATAGTAGAGCGTAACGTGTACTACTATAATAAACGATATAGTTAGAAGCTAATACTAAAAGAGAGAGATAAAGTCTACTTATAGTAAAAAAACATCGATATAAAGAGACTAAGTAGGAAACTAGACTATATATATATTAGACTATTTAAAATCAAATAAGTAAAAGAACTATTAAATTATAAACTAGCTCTACTAAAAATAATAAATATCTTTCTAGTATTCTATATCTTACTTCTTAAACTAGTACTACTAGAAGTACTACTAGCTCTACTTATAGAGATCTAGCTAGTTAACCTAAATACTAAGTATAAGGTTAAGAAGATTCTTAACTATAGACTTATTAGAGATAAGATTAAGTATTTAATTAAATAGTTAGACTACCTATATTTAGAGAACACTTAGGAACTAAAAGGGAATATTAGCTAGTATTCGGCGAAGCTAGAGGAGTTCTACTCTCAAAACCTAGGTCTGACTATAGCGAGTAGTTAGAAGGGAAAGTGTTACGAATCACGTATACACGTAACTAGTGAAGACTAGGCGGCGTCCTAACAGGTTAAGTACTATCGTATACTCTTATAGTAGTAGACAGGTCGCTTAAGTTAGCTAAGCGATCTAGGGATTTCTTATAGTTGTAATTACGTGATAGATCTCTAAGGATCCCTTAGGGATCTAAAGGGGTCCTGGGATCTAGTTTAGATCCGCGAGCAGGAAGGTTCTATATAAGACCGGCACGTCTACTATTAGATAGAAGCTTCGTACTTAACTTAATATTACATTATTATTACTACCTTAACAGCTTTATAGTTAAGTAACGAGTTTACCTCTAAGTAAACACCTAGACCTTGATTATACCTCTTTATAAGAATAAACCCTAGCGATACTTAGTACCTTAGTTAGTTAGTTTAAGAATCGTTATACTTTAAGCACCTAAGCTTAGAAGTTAATTAATACGATGTCAGCTACTTCATTAAACCCATGTACACCGGTAGTAACTCCACCTACACCAACCGTGGCGCTAACTATTACTACTTAAGAGGAAGTTAAAATTCCTCTTCTGAAACTATTCGATAGATCGCCTGAGAAACTCGCGGAGTTCCTTATAAAGGCATCTATATACCTCTCCTTCTACGCTAGTCAGTTTACCTATAAGACGGACCAAGTCATCTAGATCACTACGCAACTAGAAGGAGCAGCCTATAACTAGATAGAACCTCACCTAGAAGATTTCTAGGCTAATAGAACAACCGATGGAAAAGTCTCTACCGCTATAACAGACTAAACAAAGGACTTGTTTAGGAATGTCAAAGGGTTCAAGTTAGGAATAAACTAAGCATTTAAGGATGTAGATATAAAGAAGAAAGTAGTTTAAGCGCTATACGCCTTAAGGTAACAAGGATTCGTAGCCAAGTATACATTATAGTTTTAATAATACTCTACACGTATAAGCTAGAACGACGAAGCTCTAAGAGAGTAGTTCTACTAAGGACTTAAGGACAGTATAAAGGATAAGCTAGCTAGAGACGATTTCCCTAACACGTTAAATCTATTAACTAATAAAGCTATTAAAATTAATAATCGTAATTATAAACGGACCCTAGAGAAGAAGGGTAGCTATAGACATCGAGCCTTAAAGGGTAGCTATTAAAGAGATTATAGAGACTCTATATAACTCGACGCTACTATACGAAAACCCTTCTAGCTAAAGTAATAACATAGTAGAAGGCTAGGGCTATCCTAGAAGGAACGAAACCGACGACGCGAGTAGAACCTCTACTTTTTATATAGCCTGACCGGCTATAGAGTAAGTGACTGTCGTAAGAAGGCTGATTCTCTAGGAAAGTATTAAGCGTTTACTATAACTAGAAAGGAAATAGTATTACTTAAGAGATTCAACCTATCTAATAAAGAGCTAGAAGCTTGTAGGTATAGAACGTAAGTAGAGGATAAGAAGAACTCTATTCTAGAATAATACTACGAGGGACGCTCTAAATTAGAGTATAATCTACTGTTATAATAAGAAGTAGAGATAGTAGACTTCTTATTAGTCTTATCGCTAGAATTAACGAACTCGTCTAGTTAAGGAAATAACTAGGACGACGACCCTTAAGTAGAAGAAATATAGACATTTATAGAAAGCTTCGACCGCGGTAACTAATAGGTAGACCTTAACAGAAATAAGTTAGACTTTTAGACCCCTTATATAACTAGAGAACAGGCTCTAGAAGCGCTAGAACGATTTTAAGTTTAGGATAACCTTCTAATAAGTATTATCTTTAGAAATCTTAAGAGTAACCTAGATACTATAGAAGGAAAACTAAATATATAAACTATTAAGGACATCTTCGAGTCTACTCTTAAGTTATAGAGAGAAAGAGATTAACCTTTCACCTAACTATAAGTAGGAGAACGCTAGACTCTAGAAGTTATATTAGAAGATATAATTATATAGTAGCGTTACTACCTAAAACCTATATTAGACTAGAAATTAGAGAAATAGTTTACTAGTAATAAACCTGACTATAGCTAAATAATAGAATAGTAAATAGTCTATAGAGTATTAGAAAGCGACTCCTAGTAAATAATACTCTACTCTTAGAGAAACGACTCTTAAATAGTAGAAACTAGCTAAAGAGAATATAGTTTTATAGTCTATATAAATAGACGGGAAATCTACGCTATATTAGAGAACTACTAGTTAATAATAACTATAAAAATTAGAGGAAAGAAACTCTAGGTTATAATTAACTTAGAAGTAATAGATAACTTTCTTTCGCTCTTAGCTCTTAAAAGGCTAAACGTCTCTATTATAAAGACAGGACTATACTATCTAGATATAGTTAATAGAATAGACGTAGTATATTAATATAGAGTTATTAATTAGTAAACTATCTTAATATAAGTAACTATCGAAGAATACTACTTAGATATATAATTTAATATTATAGCGATTAGTAGCTATAATATAATACTTAGTATATTATAGATTAGCGAATATAATCTAGATATTAACTAGAAAGCCTAAATAATAACTTTTAGCTAATATAACTATAAAGGATTGTAGCTATAACTATATAGCTAGAATAAGGTTAGCGCTACCTCTTCTAAGGCGCTAGAACACCTTACTAAGAGTTCTCTATAGGTTAGTAAGAAAGCTAATAATATAATACCTATATAGTATAGAGAATTCGTAGAATTGTTTAAGAACCTAGAGAACTTATAAGCTCTACTAGAATACTATCTATAGGATTATAAGATTAAATTAAAAGAGAGTTATAACCTTAAGAAATAGAAAATATAGCCTTATAGTTAGATTAAGCTATAACGCTTTAAGAGCTATATTATTAAAGGTTTAAAGAAAGGTTATATTTAGAGATCTAAATTACTTATTCTATTAAATATATTAGTTATTAGTAAGAAGAACAACCTAACAAGTCGAGTTTACGTCGACTACTAAGATATAAATAATATAATAATTAAGAACGCTTACTTACTACTAGAAGAATAATATCTACTAGATAGAATTAGCTCTACTAAGATATTTATAAAACTCGACTAACAGAACGCTTATGCCTTAATTAGGATTAAGGCAGGCGATAAGTAGAAAACTACTTTTAGATTACTCTTAAGACTCTATAAGTATACGATAATACTATTTAGATTAGCTACCGCGCTAGCTATCTACTAGAGGCAGAACAATAATATTCTAGAAGGTCTTCTAGAGGTAACAGTTATTTATTACCTAGATGACATTCTAATCTACTTAGATAAAGTAGAGAAACATAAGGGTTATATATATAAGGTTATAAAAAGACTTACTATAGTAAACTCTTGTCTTAAGTTATTAAAATATAAGTTTAGAGTAACTTATACTAAGTTCCTAGGCTAGATAATATCTCTAGAGAGAATAGAAATTAACCTAGATAAGATAAGAGACGTTATTAACTAGGAATTACTAAAAAACGTTAAAGACATTTAACACTTCTAGAGATTTACTAACTTCTATCGTTAGTTTATAGTAGACTACGCTAGAATATTAAAACTAATAACGAACCTTATATATAAAGGAGTACCTTTTATATAGAACGAGATTATAGAGATAGCCTTTTAGATAATAAAGAAACGCTTTACTAAGGAACTAATCCTATATAGCTATAATCTAGAGAAACTAAGTACTATAGAAATAGACTTATCAGGTATAGTAATAGGTGCTATACATCTATAACTAGACGAAAACAAGAAATTAATACCTATAGCCTACTACTCTAGAACGCTAGACCTAGTATAGTAGAACTATACTATATTTAAGAAGGAACTACTTACTATAGTCTTTACTTTAGAGTATTAGAAAATCTACCTCTAAGGAACAAAGTATTAGATAACAGTCCTTACTAATTACGCTAATCTTTAAACCTTTACTACTACTAAGGAGCTTATAAGCGAGCGTCTTACTAGATAGTTAGAAACTCTATCGTACTATAACATTGTCATCCGACATGTTATAGAAATAATAAACCTAAGAGTAGACGCTCTTAGTTATAAACTAGGCTACAAAGAAGCTAGAGAATATATAAGGCTAGTAATATTAAAAGAGCTATCTAATAGAGATTTAGCTTTAATAGTTTATTAAATTATAGCTATATAGATAGTAGATCTATAGCCGGACGTAATCTAGAACATATATAAAGGAAAAAACTAGTACTATAATAGGAAATTATAGGTTCTAAAGAAATATATAAAGTAGTTTATTAGTAAGTACTATTTAGTACCTACTTATAGATATTAAGGAATAAGAAGAACTACTTAGTAGATTAAATAACACTACTTTATAGACTATCTACTAGCGATTATTAAGAACGTAATAAAGAAGTATAATATCTATACTTAGAATAAGGCTTTATACTAGCTACTATATAGATAGATAAGTACTACTTCTATTCTATAGATACCTTAGAAATCAGTCTCCTAGGATTTTATTATTAAACTACTAAAATCTAGAGACCTAATAATAGAAGTTAAATATAATTCTATTCTAGTTATTATAGAAAGACTTACTAAATATATAATACTAATACTATATATAGAGTCTAGTATAGTAGAACATCTAGCATTTATATACTTAAGAGATATAATCTTAAGATATAGAATATTAATAGAGA
>LKTO01000999.1:0-12226 GCA_001399465.1 Hymenoscyphus scutula
TTCTATATAAGACTAGTATATCTACTATTAGATAGAAGCTTTATACTTAACTTAATATTATATTATTATTACTACCTTAATAGCTTTATAGTTAAGTAATAAGTTTACCTCTAAGTAAACATCTAGTCTATAATTATACCTCTTTATAAGAATAAACTCTAGCGATACTTAGTTACCTTAGTTAGTTAGTTTAAGAATCGTTATAATAGATACTACTTCTATTCTATAGATACCTTAGAAATTAGTCTCTTAGGATTTTATTATTAAGCTACTAAAATCTAAGAATCTAATAATAGAAGTTAAATATAACTTAATTCTAGTTATTATAGAAAGACTTACTAAATATATAATACTAATACTATATATAGAGTTAAGTATAGTAGAGTATCTAGTATTTATATACTTAAGAGATATAATCTTAAGATATTATAACGATATATATATAAGACCTATAGTATAAGTTATAGAATCGTAGAAACTATTAATTATAAGGATTCTAAGCTAAGGAGAGAAGAGAAGAAGGATAAAAGCCTAGAAGCTAGAGGCTCTTAAATATATAAGGTACGTCTAGCGTATACCCTTAGCTAAGAGCTAAGTAAGAGATAACTAAGTAAGGTATAGCTAAGTAAGGTAGAGTAGTAGTTAGAACCGTTATAGATATAGAATATTAAAGAAAATACTCTTAGATAGAGATAAGCTCTTTACCTTAAGGTTCTAGACTACTCTTATAGAGCGATTAGATATAAAAAGAAAACTTTTAATAGCCTTTTATCTCTAGACTAATAGAGAGAATAAATATATAAATTAAGTAGTTAAAATATATCTATTAGAGCTTATAGTAAATGCTTTAAATTAAACTATAGAGGCTTCTATATATAAGACGGATCGATTATTCTTTCTAATATCGAGTTCTTACTAGCTTATATACCTAGTCTATATATTCTAGAGAGTTCTACTAAGAGTACTCTCGAAGGTTCTATCGCGTCTATATATCGCTAGACTACTCTAAGACTAACTCTATAGATATAACTCTTAATAATACCTTTATTATTATATAAACTACTAGTAGAATAACTAGATAGAACTATTACCTTTAGCTTAGTTTATATATAATTATAATAGATATACTTCTAAATAGTTAGAATAAATAACACTCTATTCTTAGAATAATAGATAAGAAAGAAAGTTAGATATAAGAGGTAATACTATATTTATCTAGAACCTAAAATACCTATACTACTATATAATATTATAGAACGTAGCTAATATATAATATAGCTAGTAGATCTATTATATTACCTCTCTCTTTAAAAAGAGCTTACTCTAAGCGTTAAAAAGAATAAATTAATTACCTTTATATATCTCTTATATCTACTAGCGTTACTAATCTCTTTAAAGAAGTCTTACTAAGCTTCGCTATCGTGCTTATTACTATTTAAAGCTATAATTACTACCTAGTCTAGTTTCTAATTTCTAGTTCTATACTAGTATTATTAATACCTCTAAGAGTAGTATATCTCTTAATTACCTAATATCGTTATAGCGAGAATAGAAGTAATATAGAATCGTTAACCTAGTATTCTAAAGAGCTATATTATATATAACTGTCTTTAGCTCTATATTATTCTCTACGTTTAGTAGGAATAGAATAAGTATATAGTAGTAAAGGAGATGTTTAGATAGAATTAATACTAAAAGCATTTAGGCTTATTAGTACGCTATAGTAATTACTATTAGCTGTTACTATTATTAGAGAAGTAGAAATATAAAGGTAATATAGAAGAGGAAGAGTAACTATTAATAGAGACGTCTATATAGAGCGTAGAGTCGAGTATTATTATACTAGCTCGTCGGTCTTATAGGCTCTATAAATAGCGATAGAGAGAGGTAGCCTAGATCTAGTAGATATCTATTATAAGAGTAGTCGAAAAGAATATATTAAACGTAAAAGAGATAGACTTATCTAAAGTAAAGATTATTAGATAGACTTAATTAAGAGGTCGTGAATTAGTAGGTATTATTATAAACTATATACTAACATATAAGAAGTAAAGACTAGGTAGCGTTCTAATAGATTAGAATACTATTTTATATATAAACTCTTAGTAAAGTACTAGTATAGTATAAAGCTATTAGTATAAGATCTTATTATATTAGTATAGATTATATAATAGAGTTCTTATATAATAGAGTCCTTAGAGGCTATTAGAGTCCTTAATATTTAGAACTCTCTTTAAGTAAGAGACTCTAATATAAGTAGTCCTCTTAAGCGAGAGACTCTAATAGAGAACGAAGGTTCTATATAAGACTAGTACGTCTACTATTAGATAGAAGCTTTATACTTAACTTAATATTAACGTATTTCCCGGTTAAGCCGATTACTCGGTCGAGCCGATTACTAGAATACTAAAACGCTATAACTTTATAAATATTATAATAATATCATTTAAAAAACCCTAGCTACTCTATACTAATTAAAATCTAAGATGCCTTATATATACGAGTATTATATCTAACCTGATTATATAAACTATAACGTCGCTGCTTACCTTCTAAGCGCTAGCGCTATATATTATTACTACTCTCTTTCTACTAAGTTTAAGTACTTTAAACAATTTCTCTGCCTTTCTTAACTATAAGACTTCCACCTTAGTAAATATACCTCTTTCGCTTTCTCTCTCTTCTCTTTTTAAACTAATTTGCCTCTTATAGCGCCTTGATTTCAGCTCTTATAAGAGTAGCTCTATGTACTATAATTTAAGCTCTCTTAGTAAACCGATTAAATACCTTGTTAATTAATATAGAAGAGCTATTTTAGTATTATATAATATAGTTTTTAAGATATATTATCTAAAATTCAAGCTCTATTACGTTCTATAGCGTCTTTAGAGTCTAGATTAGCTTGTCTTCGTCGAAGTTATATATATCCTTCTCCGCGATTCTATATTTAGTAATTGTATTTTATATAAGCCTAAACTAGTCTCTAAGAATTATAGGATCTTCGTACTAAGCTCTTTTATAATCGTACTTACGGCTGAATTTTGTTTTAATCTCTATATAGCGTTTAATAAAGGCAGAAGTCTAATTCTTATCTATAGAAGTGTTACGAATCACGTGTACACGTAACTAGTGAAGACCAGGCGACGTCCTGACAGGTTGAGCACTATTATACACTCTTATAGTAATAGAGGATTACTTAGACTAGCTAAGCGAACCAGGGATTTCATATAGGTTAAATCACGTGACTGTTATTGATTAGTGATGATTAACTAAGCAACGCTAAGCAAGATCAGGATGATTAGAGTGATTATACTAATTAACGTGAGTAGAGAGGTTCTATATAAGACTAGCACGTCTGCTATTAGATAGGAGCTTCGTACTTAACTTAATATTATATTATTATTACTACCTTAACAGCTTTATAGTTAAGTAACGAG
The DNA here is from genome assembly GCA_001399465.1 of Hymenoscyphus scutula. Lineage (NCBI taxonomy): Eukaryota > Fungi > Ascomycota > Leotiomycetes > Helotiales > Helotiaceae > Hymenoscyphus > Hymenoscyphus scutula. The sequence goes on from LKTO01000999.1 coordinate 3,438, forward strand.
TTTACCTCTAAGTAAATACCTAGACCTTGATTATACCTCTTTATAAGAACAAACCCTAGCGATACTTAGTACCTTAGTTAGTTAGTTTGAGAATCGTTACACTTTAAGCACCTAAGCTTAGAAGTTAATTAATACGATGTTAGCTACTTTATTAAACCTACGTACACCGGTGGTAACCCTACCTACACTAACCGTGGCGCCAACTATCACTACTTAAGAGGAAGTTAAAATTCTCCTCCTGAAACTATTCGATAGATCGCCTGAGAAACTCGCGGAGTTTCTTATAAAGGCGTCTATATACCTCTCCTTCTATACTAGTTAGTTTACCTATAAGACAGACCAAGTTATCTGGATTACTATACGACTAGAAGGAGCAGCCTATAACTAGATGGAACCTTACCTAGAAGATTTCTAGGCTAATAGGACAACCGATAGAAAGGTCTCTACTACTATAATAGACTGAATAAAGGACTTGTTTAGGAATGTCAAGGGATTTAAGTTAGAAATAAACCAAGTATTTAAGGATGTAGATATAAAGAAGAAAGTAGTTCGTGTACTATACGCTTTAAGGTAACAAGGATCTATAGCTAAGTATATGTTATAGTTTTAATAATACTCTACGTATATAGGATAGAACGACGAAGCTCTAAGAGAGTAATTCTACTAAGGACTTAAGAACAGCGTGAAGGATAAGCTAGCTAGAGACGATTTCTCTAACACGTTAAATCTATTAACTAACAAAGCTATTAAAATTAACAATTATAATTATAAACGAATACTAGAAAAGAAGAGCAGCTACAGATATTAAGCCTCGAAGGGTAGCTAATAAAGAGATTATAGAGATCTTATATAACTCGACACTACTATACGAAAACTCTTCTAGCTAAAGTAATAATATAGTAGAAGGCTAGAGCTCTTCTAAAAGAAACGAAACCGACGACGCGAGTAGAACCTCTACTTTTTATATAGCCTGACTAGCTATAGAGTAAGTAACTATCGTAAGAAGGCTAATTCCTTAGAGAAGTATTAAGTGTTTACTATAACTAGGAAGGAAATAGTATTACTTAAGAGATTTAACCTATCTAACGAAGAGCTAGAAGCTCGCAGGTATAGAACGTAAGTAGAGGATAAGGAGAACCCTATCCTTAAATAATACTACGAGGGACGTTCTAAGTTAGAGTATAATCTACCTCTATAATATAAAGTAGAAACAGTAGAGTTATTATTAGTCTTATTACTAGAATTAATAAACTTGTCTAGTCAAGGAAATGACTAGGACGACGACCCTTAAGTAGAAGAAACATAGGCATTCATAGGATGTTTCGACTATAGTAACCGATAGGTAGACCTTAACGAAAACAAGTTAGACTTTTAGGCCTCTTACGTAACTAGAGAGCAGGCTCTAGAAGCGCTAGAACGATTTCAAGTTTAGGACAACCTCCTGACTAGTATTATCTTTAGGAATCTTAAAAGCAACCTAGACACTATAGAAGGAAAACTAAACGTATAAGCTATTAAGGACATCTTTAAATTAACTCTTAAGTTATAGAGAGAAAGGGATTAACCTTTCACCTAACTATAAGTAGGAGAACACTAGGCCCTAGAAGTTATATTAGGAGATATAATTATATAGTAGCGTTACTATCTAAAACCTATATTAGACTAAGAATTAGAGAAATAGTTTACTAGTAATAAACCTAACTATAGCTAGATAATAGAATAGTAAATAGTCTATAGAGTAATAGAAAGCGACTCCTAGTAAGTAATACTCTACCTATAGAAGGATAACTCTTAAAGAAGAGAGATTAGCTAGAGAGAGCGTAGTTTCGTAGTCTATATAAATAGACAGGAAATATATACTACGTTAGAAGAACACTAGTTTACGTTAACTATAAAAATTAGAGAGTAGGAACTCTAAGTTATAATTAACTTAGAAGCGATAGGTAACTTCCTATCTCTATTAGTACTTAAGAGGCTAAACGTCTCTATTAAGAAGATAGAACTATACTGTCTAGGTATAGTTAATAGAATAGACGTAGTATACTAATATAGAGTTATTAATTAGTAAACTATTCTAACGTAAGTTACTATTAAAGAATACTACTTAGATATATAATTTAATATTATAGTAATTAGTAGCTATAATATAATACTTAGTATACTATAGATTAGCGAACATAATCTAGATATTAACTAGAAAGCCTAAATAATAACTTTTAGCTAATATAACTATAAAGAATCGTAGCTATAACTATATAGCTAGAACGAGGTTAGCGCTACCTCTTCTAAGGCGCTAGGACACCTTACTAAGAGTCCTCTATAGGTTAGTAAGAAAGCTGATAATATAATACCTATATAGTATAGAGAATTCGTAGAATTGTTTAAAAACCTAGAGGACTTATAAGCTCTACTAGAACATCGTCTATAGGATTATAAGATTAAATTAAAAGAGGGTTATAACCTTAAGAAACAGAAAATATAGCCTTATAGTTAGATTAAGCTATAACGCTTTAAAAGCTATATCGTCGAAGGTTTAAAGAAAGGTTATATTTAGAGATCTAAATCACCTATTCTATTAAATATATTAGTTGTTAGCAAAAGGGACGACCTAACAGGTCGAGTTTACGTCGACTACTGAGATATGAATAACGTAACGATTAAGGACGCTTACTCGCTACTAGAAGAGTAATATCTACTAGACAGAATTAGCTCTACTAAGATATTCATAAAACTCGACCAACGGAACGCTTATGCCTTAATTAGGATTAAGGCAGGCGACGAGTGGAAAACCGCTTTTAGATTACCCTTAGGACTCTACAAGTATACAGTAATGCTATTCGGATTAGCTACTACGCTAGTAACCTGCTAGAGGCAGAACAACAACATTCTAGAAGGTCTTCTAGAGGTAATAGTCATTTGTTACCTAGATAACATTCTAATCTACTTAGAAAAAGTAGAGGAACACAAGAGGTATATACGCGAGGTTATAAAAAGACTTGCTATAGTAAACTCTTGTCTTAAGTTATTAAAATACGAGTTCGAAGTAACTTGTACTAAGTTCCTAGACTAGATAATATCTCTAGAATAGATAGAAATCAACCTAGACAAGATAAGAGATATTATTAACTAGGAATTACTAAAAAACGTTAAAGATATTTAATACTTCTAGAGATTCGCTAACTTCTATCGTTAGTTTATAGTAAACTATACTAGAATATTAAAACTAATAACGAACCTTATATATAAAGGAGTATCTTTTATATAGAACAAGATCGTAGAAATAGTATTTTAGATAATAAAGAAGCGCTTTACTAAGGAACTAATCCTATATAGCTATAATCTAGAGAAACTAAGTACTATAGAAACAGACTTATTAGATATAGTAATAGGTGCTATACACCTATAACTAGACGAAAACGGAAAATTAATACCTGTAGCCTACTACTCTAGAACGCTAGACCTAGTATAGTAGAACTATACTATATTCGAGAAGGAACTACTTACTATAGTCTTTACTTTAGAGTATTAGAAAATCTACCTCTAAGGAACGAAGTATTAGGTGATAGTCCTCACTAACTACGCTAACCTTCGAACCTTTACTACTACTAAGGAACTCACGAGTAAGCGCCTTACTAGATGGTCAGAAACTCTATTATACTATAACATCGTCATCTAATATGTTGTAGGAATAATAAACCTGAGAGCAGACGCTCTTAGTTATAAACCAGGCTACGAAGAAGCTAGGGAATATATAAGGCTAGTAATATTAAAAGAGCTATCTAATAGAGACTTAGCTTCGACGGTTTATTAAATTATAGCTATATAGATAGTAGATCTATAGCTAGATGTAATCTAGGATATATATAAAGGAAAGAACTAGTACTATAATAGGAAATTATAGGTTCTAAAAGAATATATAAAGTAGTTTATTAGCGAGTACTATTTAGTACTTACTTATAGACATTAAGAAATAAGAAGAACTACTTAGCGAATTAAATAATACTACTTTATAGACTATCTACTAGCGATTGTTAAGGACGTAATAAAGAAGTATAATATCTATACCTAGAATAAGGCTTTACGCTAGCTACTATATAGATAGATAGATACTACTTCTATTCTATAGACACCTTAGAAATTAGTCTTCTAGGATTTTATTATTAAGCTACTAAAATCTAGAGACCTAATAATAGGAGTTGAATATAACTTAATTCTAGTTATTATAGAAAGACTTACTAAATATATAATACTAATACTATATATAGAGTCTAGTATAGTAGAACATCTAGTATTCGCGTACTTAAGAGACGTAATCTTAAGATACAGAATATTAATAGAGATACTCTTAGATAGAGACAAGCTCTTTACCTCGAAGTTCTAGACTACTCTTATAGAGCGATTAGGTGTAAAAAGGAAGCTTTCGACAGCTTTCTACCTCTAGACTAATAGAGAGAACAAACGTATAAATCAAGTAGTTGAAATATACCTTCGTTACTATATAAACTACTAGTAGAACAACTAGGTAGAACTATTACCTTTAGCTCAGTTTATATATAATAGCTCAACTATAGAAATAACACTTGTATTACTATTCTACGCTAACTTTAGGTATAAATTACTAGTATATAATAGACTAATAAAAACAATAAGTAACAACTAGTTAGCTCGAGTATTAGCCTTAAAGATTAAAGGCTTATATAAGGAACTTATAGAAGACTTATAGTTTATAGTAAAGCGTAATATATACTACTATAACAAACGACGTAGTTAGGAGCTAACGCTAAAAGAGAGGGATAAAGTCTACTTATAGCAAAAAAACATCAACATAAAGAGACTAAGTAGGAAACTAGACTACATATATATTAGACTGTTTAAAATCAAGTAAGTAAAAGGACCCTTGAATTATAAACTAGCTCTACTAAAAACAATGAACATCTTCCTAGTATTCCACATCTCGCTTCTCAAACCAGCACTACTAGGAGCACCACCAGCCCTACTCATAGAGATCTAGCCAGTCAACCCAAATGCTAAGTATAAGGTTAAGAAGATTCTTGACTATAGACTCATTAGAGGCAAGATTAAATATTTGATTAAATAGTTAGATTACCTACATTCAGAGAACACTTGGGAACTAAAAGGGAATATCAGCTAGTATTCAGCAGAACTTAAGGAGTTCTATTCTCAAAACCTAAGTCTACCTACAACGCGTAGTTAGCAGGATAAGCCTCGAAAAAAGCAGGATCAAGACTAAATTCTAGAGAAGTGTCGGCAGGGAAAGTGTTAGCATAAGAGAGGGTACGATTGTCCAGGGAAGCGTTTGTGGCTGTAGCGGTGGCCTTAGTCTTAGCCCTTTTCTTCTCTTGTATTACCTCCTCACGCTCCTTTTCCTCGGCCGCGTCTAATTCTTACAGGGACTTGAAACCACGGGCCATCATGTCGTTACGACGACGCTATAGGAATTTCTTTTGTTTACGAAGACGTAGAATCTTTGCCATCGCTTCTTCTTCCTCTTCCTCGAGCTTCTCTTCCTAGCGAGCTAGAGCCTTGTACCCATCAAGGAATTCGGGCTTGCCGTCACATCGCGAACGTCCGACGCGAACGCATTCAGAGCAACGGGTGTGTCGAGTGCTCATGATGTAACTGCGACCATGGGTCTGGTAATAGGAACACTTTATAGTAGTAGGAAAACCACGGTTAATAATGTCGGTTAGGAGTACCTGTCGATCGTGGGTTTTCTTAGAGGACATATTAAAAGAGAAAGAGGCCGACAGCCTCTAATTGTTATTTCTTAGGTCGTACTTAAGCGTAGGGACACGCTAGGCTAAGAAGAGGATAGTGTCACGAATCACATGTACACGTAACTAGTGAAGACCAGGCAGCGTCCTGACAGGTTAAGCACTATCATACACTCTTATAGTAACAGAGGATCACTTAGACTAGCTAAGCGAACCAGGGATTTCATATAGGTTAAATCACGTGACTGTCATTGATCAGTGATGATCAACTGAGCAACGCTGAGCAAGATCAGGATGATCAGGGTGATCATACTGATCAACGTGAGCAGGGAGGTTCTATATAAGACTGGCACGTCTGCCATTAGATAGGAGCTTCGTGCTCAACTCAATATTACATTGTTATCACTACCTTGACAGCTTTGTAGTTAAGTGACGAGTTTACCTCCGAGTAAACACCCAGACCTTGATTGTACCTCTTTGCAAGAACAAACCCCAGCGATACTCAGTACCTTAGTTAGTTAGTTTGAGAATCGTCACAAGAAGGTGTGTCGCGTTTAGAGAGAAGAAGGTCTACTATTTCTCGAACAGCTACTAGCTAGGGTAAGAATCCGCGCGAATCTAGGTCGAGAATATATTATATAATAGCTAGCTCTTCTTTAGAGGTAAGTCTTTAAGTATTAGAAGGAGTATTACGTCGCGAAGGAATTCCGTGTATTCGGTTGTAGCGGGTTATATAAGACATGTCGTAGGCTTTAGCGTAAGCTCGTATACTCTTAAATTGACCTAAATTAAAGGCTTAAACAGCTAAAAGAATACGAGCCTCTTTATTAGAGGGTTGAGATTAATTAAGTAGTAGCATTTTAATTTAAAGTTAAGTGTCGCGTTTTAGTATTCTAGTAATCGGCTCGACCGAGTGATCGGCTCGACTAGGAAATACGTTATATTATTATTACTATCTTAATAACTTTATAGTTAAGTAATAAGTTTACCTCTAAGTAAATACTCTATCTATAATTAAACCTCTTTATAAGAATCAACTCTAGTAATACTTAGTTACCTTAGTTAGTTAGTTTAAGAATCGTTATACTTTAAGTATCTAAGCTTAGAAGTTTAAATCGTAATACCTCTAAAGGCCGCTTCTATCTCTAGCTCTAGTACTAGTACCGTTAACATACTAATCTAGAGCACGCTCGCCGCGTCCTAGAACACAACTACTCTAGACGACGACGATAACAAGAGTATACTAGACGTACTAGAGCTATATAGAGTTAAAGCTCTAGAAACTATATAAGTTAAGCTGCTCGACATCTACTATATTAAACGACAAGAGTTAGAGTTATTTCTTATATAAATAGAAATCTACTTTAACTTTAATAAAGACAAGTTTAATAGTAATAGTATAGCGTCGCCTATCTTCGCTATCTTCTACTTTTAAGAGACTACTCTTAAATAGACACAACTATATCTAGAGAACTTTTTCGTATATAAAGCCTTAGTAGAAAGTATAGCTAATATATAATTAATATTTAGATCTTAGAATAGATTTAAGGTTACTATATACTAAATGTTTAGTAATATTAATACTATTAAAATAGTAATATAAAAGTTACTTAATCTATACTAAACTAGATTAGTAATTAATTATATAAATGAATTCTAACGTTATAGAAATAGAATAGAGTAGGATTCTCTCGCTCTTATAGAACTCTTCTATAGAGAACTTAATATTAAGCTATATAAAGAGATAGTATAATAAAACCTTAATTATAAAGATATTACTACTATAATTAAAGAAGTAATCTATTTAGATAACTATCTATAGGAATTTAAGAAAACTAATTATTACCTAGAATTTAAGAAGTATAATAAATAGAACTAACTAGACTACTAGAACAACTAATAAGTAAACGCTACCTAGAAGAAGACTTCTAGAAAGTAGAAGCTATTCTAGAAAGAATAAAACCGACGTTATAAGTAGTACCTATACTTTTTATATAGCCTATCTAGCTATAGAGTAAGTAACTATTATAAAAAGGCTAATTCTTTAGAAAAGTATTAAGTGTATACTATAACTAGAAAGGAAATAGTATTACTTAAGAGATTTAATCTATCTAATAAAGAGCTAGAAGCTTATAGATATAGAATATAGATAGAGGATAAGAAGAACTCTATCCTTAAATAATACTATAAGAAACGTTCTAAATTAGAGTATAATCTACCTCTATAATATAAAGTAGAGATAGTAGAGTTATTATTAGACTTATTATTAGAATTATTAGATATATCTAGTTAAGGAAATAACTAGAATAACAACTCTTAAGTAGAAGAAATATAGACATTTATAGAATGTTTTAAATATAGTAACTAATAGATAGACCTTAATAGAAATAAGTTAGACTTTTAGACCTCTTATATAACTAGAGAATAAGCTCTAGAAGTACTAGAACGATTTCGAGTTTAAGATAACCTTCTAATAAGTATTATCTTTAGGAATCTTAAAAGTAACCTAGATATAATAGAAGAAAAACTAAACGTATAAGCTATTAAGAACATCTTCGAGTCTACTCTTAAGTTATAGAGAGAAAGAGATTAACCTTTTACTTAACTATAAGTAGAAGAATACTAGGCTCTAGAAGTTATATTAGAAGATGTAATTATATAGTAGTATTACTACCTAAAACCTATATTAGACTAGAAATTAGAGAAATAGTTTACTAGTAATAAACCTAACTATAGCTAAGCTATAGAATAGTAAATAGTCTATAGAGTATCTAAAAGTAACTTCTAGTAAGTAATACTCTACCCTTAGAGGAATAACCTCTAAGTAGCGGAAATTAGCTAGAGAGAGCGAAGTTTTATAGTATATTTCGTTAAGAACGAAATATATACTATATTAGAAGACTAATAGTTAATAATAACTATAAAAATTAGAGGATAGAAACTCTAGGTTATAATTAACTTAGAAGTAATAGATAACTTTCTTTCTCTATTAGTACTTAAGAAGCTAAACGTCTCTATTAAGAAGATAGAACTATACTAACTAGATATAGTCGA
>LKTO01001000.1:0-12193 GCA_001399465.1 Hymenoscyphus scutula
AAGGTAAAGAGCTTATCTCTATCTAAGAGTATTTCCTTTAATATTCTATATCTTAAGATTATATCTCTTAAGTATATAAATACTAGATGTTCTACTATACTTAACTCTATATATAGTATTAGTATTATATATTTAGTAAGTCTTTCTATAATAACTAGAATTAAATTATATTTAACTTCTATTATTAGATCCTTAGATTTTAGTAGCTTAACGATAAAATCCTAAGAGACTAATTTCTAAGATATCTATAGAATAGAAGTAGTACTTATCTCTCTATATAGTAGCTAGTATAAAGCTTTATTCTAGATATAGATATTATACTTCTTTATTACCTTCTTAATAATTACTAGTAGATAATCTATAAAGTAGTATTATTTTATTTACTAAGTAGTTCTTCTTATTCCTTAATATTTATAAGTAGATACTAAATAGTACTCGCTAATAAACTACTTTATATATTCTTTCGAAATATATAATTTTCTATTATAGTACTAGTTCCTTCCTTTATATATATTCTAGATTATATCTAGCTATAGATCTATAGTCTATATAGCTATAATTTAATAAACTATTAGAGCTAAGTCTCTATTAGATAGCTTCTTTAATATTACTAGCTTTATATATTCTCTAGTTTCTTTATAGCCTAGTTTATAACTAAGAGTATCTACTCTTAGATTAGTTATTTCTATAATATATCGAATAACTATATTATAGTACGATAGAGTTTCTAACTATCTAGTAAGGCGCTCGCTTATAAGTTTCTTAGTAGTAGTAAAGGTTTAAAGATTAGTATAATTAGTAAGAACTATTATCTAATACTTCGTTCCTTAGAGATAGATTTTCTAATACTCTAAAGTAAAGACTATAGTAAGTAGTTTCTTCTTAAATATAGTATAGTTCTACTATACTAGATCTAGCGTTTTAGAGTAGTAGGCTATAGATATTAATTTTCTATTTTCGTCTAGTTATAGATATATAGTATCTATTACTATATCTAATAAGTCTATTTCTATTATACTTAGTTTCTCTAGATTATAGCTATATAGAATTAGTTCCTTAGTAAAGCGTTTCTTTATTATCTAAAAGGCTATTTCTATAATCTCGTTCTATATAAAAGATACTTCTTTATATATAAGGTTCGTTATTAGTTTTAATATTCTAGTATAGTCTACTATAAACTAATAGTAGAAGTTAGTAAATCTCTAGAAATATTAAATATCTTTAATGTTTTTTAGTAATTTCTAGTTAATAACATCTCTTATTTTATCTAGGTTAATTTCTATTCTTTCTAGAGAGATTATCTAGCCTAGAAACTTTATATAAGTTACTCTAAACTTATATTTTAATAACTTAAGTTAAGAGTTTACTATAGTAAGCCTTTTTATAACCTTATATATATAACTCTCGTGTTTCTCTACTTTATCTAAGTAGATTAGAATATTATCTATATAATAAATAACTATTACCTCTAGAAGACCTTCTAGAATATTATTATTCTATCTCTAGTAGGTTACTAGTATAGTAGCTAATCTAAATAGTATTTCTATATACTTATAAAGTCTCGATAGTAATCTAAAAGCGGTTTTCTACTTATTACCTACTTTAATCCTAATTAAGATATAAGCGTTCTATTAGTCGAGTTTTATAAATATCTTAGTAGAGCTAATTCTATCTAGTAGATATTATCCTTCTAGTAGTAGATAAGCGTTCTTAATTATTATATTATTTACATCTTAGTAGTCGACGTAAATTCGACCTATTAGGTTATTCTTCTTACTAATAACTAATATATTTAATAGAATAGGTGATTTAGATCTTTAAATATAACCTTTCTTTAAACCTTCGATAATATAGCTTTTAAAGCGTTATAGCTTAATCTAGCTATAAGGCTATATTTTCTATTTCTTAAGGTTATAACTCTCTTTTAATTTAATCTTATAATTCTATAGATAATATTCTAGTATAGCTTATAAATTCTCTAGGTTCTTAAATAATTTCGCGAATTCTCTATACTATATAGATATTTCGTTATTAGCTTTTTTACTAGCCTATAGAGAACTCTTAGTAAGGTGTTCTAGCGCCTTAGAAGAGGTAGCGCTAACCTCGTTCTAGCTATATAGTTATAGCTACTATCCTTTATAGTTATATTAGCTAAAAGTTATTATTTAGACTTTCTAGTTAATATTAGAATTATATTCTCTAATCTATAGTATACTAAGTATTACGTTCTAGCTTCTAATCTTAATAATATTAAATTATATATCTAAGTAGTATCCTTTAATAGTAATTAGTATTAGGATTATTTACTAATTAATAACTTCGTTTTAATATACTATGTCTATTCTATCGACTATATCTAGATAGTATAGTTCTATCTTCTTAATAGAGACGTTTAGCTTCTTAAGTACTAATAGAGAAAGAAAGTTATCTATCGCTTCTAAGTTAATTATAACCTAGAGTTTCTATCCTCTAATCTTTATAGTTACTATTAACTATCTATCTTCTAATATAGTATAGATTTCGTTTTTAATAAAGTATACTATAAAACTTCGTTCTTTTTAGCTAATTTCTACTACTTAAGAATTATTTCTCTAAGAGTAGAGTATTACTTATTATAAATTTCCTTTAAATACTCTATAAATTATTTACTATTCTATAATTCTATTATAGTTAGGTTTATCGCTAGTAAACTAATTCTCTAATTCCTAGTCTAATATAGGTTTTAGATAGTATTATTACTAAATGATTATATCTTCTAATATAACTTCTAGAGCCTAGTATTCTTCTACTTATAGTTAGGTGAAAGGTTAGTCTCTTTCTCTCTATAACTTAAGGGTCGACTTGAAGATGTCTTTAATAGGTTATATATTTAGTTTCTCTTCTATAGTATCTAGGTTACTTTCGAGATTCCTAAATATAATACTTATTAGAAGGTTATTTTAAACTTAAAATCGTTCTAGCGCTTCTAGAGCCTATCCTCTAGTTATATAAAAGGCCTAAAAGTCTAACTTGTTTTTATTAAGGTCTATCTATTAGTTACTATATTTAAAACATCTAATAAATACCTATATTCCTTCTACTTAAGGGTCGTCGTCCTAGTTGTTTTCTTAACTAGACGTGTCTAATAGTTCTAACGATAAGTCTAATAATAACTCTACTATCTCTATATTATATTATAGAGGTAGATTATATTCTAATTTAGAACGTTTCTTATAGTATTATTTAAGGATAGAGTTCTTCTTATCCTCTACTTATATTCTATACTAATAAGCTTTCTACTCTTTATTAGATAGTTTAAATCTCTTAAGTAATACTATTTCCTTTCTAGTTATAGCGTTCGCTTAATACCTTTCTAAGGAATTAGCCTTCTTACGATAGTTACTTACTCTATAGCTAGTTAGGCTATATAAGAAGTAGAGGTTCTACTAGCGTCGTTAGTTTCGTTCCTTCTAGGAGAGCTCTAGCCTTCTACTATATTATTACTTTAGCTAGAAAGGTTTTCTTATAGTAGCGTCGAGTTATATAGAATCTCTATAATCCTTTCGTTAGCTACTCTTCGAGGCTCGATATTTATAGCTACTCTTCTTTTCTAGAGTTCGTTTATAAAGATAATTATTAATTTTAATAGCTTTATTAGTTAATAGATTTAATATATTAGAGAAATTATCTCTAGCTAGCTTATTCTTTATACTATTCTTAAGTTCTCTATAGAACTACTCTCTTAGAGCTTTATTATTTTAACCTATATATATAGAGTATTATTAAAACTATAATATATACTTTACTATAGATTCTTTTTACCTTAAGATATATAGTATATAAACTACTTTCTTCTTTATATCTATATTCTTAAATACTTAGTTTATTTCTAACTTAAATCTCTTAACATTTCTAAATAAATCCTTTATATAGTCTATTATAGTAGTAGAGACTTTTCTATTAGTTATTCTATTAGTCTAGAAAACTTCTAGATAAGGTTCTATCTAGTTATAGGCTACTCCTTCTAGTTATATAGTAATCTAGATAACTTAGTCTATCTTATAGGTAAACTAACTAGTATAGAAGAAGAGATATATAGATGCCTTTATAAGGAACTCTATAAGTTTCTTAGGCGATCTATTAAATAGTTTTAGAAGAGAAAGTTTAACTTTCTCTTAAGTAGTAATAGTTAGCGCTATAGTTAGTATAGATAGAGTTACTACTAGTATATATAGATTCGATAAAGTAGCTAATATTATATTAATTAACTTCTAAGCTTAGATACTTAAAGTATAACGATTCTTAAACTAACTAACTAAGGTACTAAGTATCGCTAGAGTTTATTCTTATAAAGAGTTATAATTAAGAGCTAGGTATTTACTCGAAGGTAAACTTAGTACTTAACTATAAAGCTATTAAGGTAGTAATAATAATATAATATTAAATTAAGTACGAAGCTTCTATCTAATAGTAGACGTACTAGTACTATATAGAACCTTTCTACTTATAGATCTACTCTAGATCCTAGAACCTCTTTAGATCTCTAGAGGATTCTTAGAGATCTATTATATAATTACAACTATATGAAATCCTTAGATCGCTTAGCTAACCTAAGCAACCTGTCTAATACTATAAGAGTATATAATAGTACTTAACCTGTTAGAGCGCCGCCTAGTCTTCGCTAGTTATATATACACGTGATTCGTAATACTCGCTAAGTAATAAAACACGTTATATAACTCTTATGTTTCTCTACTTTATCTAAGTAGATTAGAATGTTATCTAGGTAGTAGATAACTATTACCTCTAGAAGACCTTCTAGAATATTATTATTCTACCTCTAGTAGGTTACTAGTATAGTAGCTAACCTAAATAGTATTATCGTATACTTGTAAAGTTTTAATAGTAATCTAAAAGTAGTTTTCTACTTGTCGCCTACCTTAATTCTAATTAAGATATAAGCGTTCCGTTAGTCGAGTTTTATAAATATCTTAGTAGAGCTAATTCTATCTAGTAGATATTATTCTTCTAGTAGCGAGTAAGCGTCCTTAATTATTACGTTGTTTATATCTTAGTAGTCGACGTAGACTCGACCTATTAGGTTATTCTTCTTACTAATAACTAGTATATTTAATAGAATAGATAATTTAGATCTCTAAATATAACCTTTCTTTAAACCTTTAATAATATAGCTTTTAAAGTATTATAGCTTAATCTAACTTTAAGGCTATATTTTCTATTTCTTAAGGTTATAACTCTCTTTTAATTTAATCTTATAATTCTATAGACGATGTTTCGATAGAGCTTATAAGTCCTCTAGGTTCTTAAATAATTCCGCGAATTCTCTATACTATATAGATATTTCGTTATTAGCTTTCTTACTAGCCTATAGAGAACTCTCGACAAGGTGTTCTAGCACCTTAGAAGAGGTAGCGCTAACCTCGTTCTAGCTATATAGTTATAGCTATAATCCTTTATAGCTATATTAGCTAAAAGTTATTATTTAAGCTTTCTAGTTAATATTAGAATTATATTCTCTAATCTATAGTATACTAAGTATTACGTTCTAGTATCTAATCTTAATAATATCGAATTATATATCTAAGTAGTATTCTTTAATAGTATATCTTATTAGAATTATTTACTAATTAATAACTCTATTTTAATATACTATATCTATTCTATCGACTATATCTAGGTAGTATAGTTCTATCTTCTTAATAGAGACGTTTAGCTTCTTAAATACTAATAGAGAAAGGAAGTTATCTATCGCTTCTAAGTTAATTATAACCTAGAGTTTCTATTCTCTAATCTTTATAGTTACTATTAACTATCTATCTTCTAATATAGTATAGATTTTATTTTTAATAAAGTATACTATAAAACTTCGCTCTCTCTAGCTAATTTCCGCTACTTAAGGATTACTTCTCTAAGAGTAGAGTATTACTTATTATAAATTATCTTTAAATACTCTATAAATTATCTACTATTCTATAATTCTATTATAGTTATATTTATTACTAGTAAACTATTTCTCTAATTCCTAAGCTAATATAGGTTTTAGATAGTAGCGCTACTATATAATTATATCTTCTAATATAATTTCTAGAGCCTATTATTCTTCTATCTATAGTTAGATAAAAGGTTAGTCTCTTTCTCTCTATAACTTAAGAGTAGACTTAAAGATATCCTCGATAGCTTATATATTTAGTTTTCCTTCTATTATATCTAGTTTACTTTTAAGATTTCTAAAGATAATACTTATTAGAAGGTTATCTTAAACTTGAAATCGTTCTAGCGCTTCTAGAGTCTATCCTCTAGTTATATAAGAGGCCTAAAAGTCTAACTTGTTTCTATTAAGGTCTATCTATCGGTTACTATATTTAAAACATTCTATAAATGTCTATATTTCCTCTACTTAAGGGTCGTCGTTCTAGTTGTTTCCTTAACTAGACGTATCTAATAATTCTAATAATAAGTCTAATAATAACTTCGCTATCTCTATATTATATTATAGAGATAGGTTATATTCTAATTTAGAACGTTTCTTATAGTATTATTTAAGAATAGAATTTACCTTATCCTCTACTTATATTCTATATCTATAAGCTTTCTATTCTTTATTAGATAGTTTAAATTTCTTAAGTAATACTATTTTCTTTCTAGTTATAGTATTCGCTTAATACTCTTCTAAAGAATTAGCCTTCTTATAATAGTTACTTACTCTATAGCTAGATAGACTATATAAAAAGTAGAGGTTCTACTTATATTATTAGTTTTATTCTTTCTAGAAGAGCTTCTACTTTCTAGAAGTCTTCTTCTAGATAGCGTTTACTTATTAGTCGTTCTAGTAGTCTAGTCGACTCTATTTATTATACTTCTTAGATTTAGAGTAGAGATTTATTTTCTTAAATTTCTATAGATAGTTATCTAGATAGATTACTTCTTTAATTATAGTAGTAATATCTTTATAATTATAGTTTTATCTTACTATTTCTTCTTATAATTTAATATTAAGTCCTCTATAGAAGAGTTCTATAAGAGCGAGAGAATTCTACTCTATTCTATTTATATAATATTAGAAATCGTTTATATAATTAATTACTAATCTAGTTTAGTATAGGTTAAGTAACTTCTATATTACTATTTTAATAGTATTAATATTATTTAACATTCGTTATATAGTAATTTTAAATCTATTCTAAGATCTAAATATTAATTATATATTAGCTATACTTTCTACTAAGGCTTTATATACGAAAAAGTTCTCTAGATATAGTTATATCTATTCGAGAGCGATCTCGAAGGTAGAAGATAGTAAAGATAGACGACTCTATACTACTACTATTAAACTTATCCTTATTAAAGTTAAAGTAGATTTCTATTTATATTAGAAATAACTCTAACTCTTATCTTTTACTATAGTAGATGTTAAGTAGCTTAACTTATATAGTTTCTAGAGCTTCGACTCTATATAGCTCTAGTATGTTCGATATACTCTTGTTGTCGTCGTTGTCTAGAGTAGTTATTTCCTAGAACGCGGCGAGCGTACTCTAGATTAGTATATTAATAATACTAGTACTAGAGCTAGTAATAGAAGTAGCCTTTAGAGGTATTATAATTTAAACTTCTAAGCTTAGGTACTTAAAGTATAACGATTCTTAAACTAACTAACTAAGGTAACTAAGTATCGCTAGAGTTTATTCTTATAAAGAGGTTTAATCGCGAACTAGATGTTTACTTAGAGGTAAACTTATTACTTAACTATAAAGCTGTTAAGGTAGTAATAATAATATAATATTAAGTTAAGTATAAAGCTTCTATCTAATAGTAGACGTACTAGTCTTATATAGAACCTTTCTACTTATAGCTACTATAGTCGACTAGTTAGCTATAGTTAATATAGTTAATATATCTACTATATTATATATTATATAATAGAGATATTATAATAGTTCTAACTACTACTACACCTTAGGCTAACCTCTAGCTAGAACCTAGCGAATACTATACTTTCTAAGCCTAGCTCGGTTAGCTATAGCTTAGTATAACCTTCTATATATAAGAGCTTCTAGCTTCTAAGCTTCTATCCTTTCTTCTCTTCTCTCTTTAGCTTAGAATCCTTATATAGACAGTTCTATAGTATCTAACTTACATCTAGCGTAGTTATATATTCGTATATAGTCTATTAGCTATACGTGTTATTATATTATTCTAAGCTCTCTAATACTAACTAGAAAGGCTATAGATAATCTCTCTACCTATCTATCTAGCGTAATAGAAGAACTCTACGATTCTTAATTACCTAGCTATAGTACTTTTTAAAAAGGAGTTAAGAAGATCTAGAGACTAGCGAGTTCTAGATATAACTATATAATAAGATAAGTATTCCTTAAAGTAAAATAATAAAACTATAATTACTATAATAATACTAAAAGCGCGTTCTATAAGAGTATACTAAAAAAACACTTTAAGAGTAGAATCAAGCTCTACTAATAACCTCGAAAACTAAGAAAGTATAATCTATATTAACGATAGTAGACCTCTAGTAGTTAGCTACCTAGAAAATAATAACTTACTAGTAGCTTAGTTTAAGTACTAGCTAGACTCTAACTATAATAACGCCTCTAAACCCTTAGATACCTTATAAGAGTAAGTCTAAGTACTTAGCTAGAACTAGTCGCGAATCTAAGAGTTACTTAAGAAGCTTCTTAGCTGCCTTCTACTACTAAGTAGCCCTGCCGCTATTCCTTAGATAGTAGTACTACTATTTTAAGATATTATATAATTAACTAAAAGATAAACTCTAGAATCGACGATACTAAGCCTAAGTACTAGCTAGAAGTGCTTAGTAAAACTACTAGACCTCTAGCCTCTCTCTAACAAAACAGACTCTATGTTTCTAGGTTAGAAGATCTAACGTTTTTCTCGGGTAAGCCGATCACCTAGGTGAGCCGATCACTCGAATACTAAAACGCGATACTTAACTTAAAATCAAAATGCTACTACTTAACTAAGCCTAACCCTCTAATAAAGAGGGTTGTATTCTTTTAGCTGTTCAAGCCTTTAATTCAAGTCATTTAAGAAGTATACAAGCTTATGTTAAAGCCTATAACGTACCTTATATAACTCTCTACAACCGAATATACGAAATCCCTTCGCGACATAATACTCCTTCTAATGCTTAAAGACTTACCTCTAAAGAGAAGCTAGCTATTATATAATATATTCTCGACCTAGACTTATATAGGTTCTCACCTTAGCTAGTAGCTATTCGAGAAATAGTAGACCTTCTTCTCTCTAAACGCGACACGCCTCTAGTAGATAAGAATTAGACTTCTACCTTTATTAAACGTTGTATAGAGATTAAAACGAAATTCGGCCGTAAGTACGATTATAAAAGAGCGTAGTACGAAGACTCTATAGTTATTAGAGACTGGTTCAGGCTTGTATAAAATATAATTACTAAATATAGAATTATAGAGAAGGATATATATAACTTCGACGAAGCTAGGTTTCTTATAAGGGTTATTATAACTACTAGAGTTATTATAAGCTCGGAGTTAAGGAATTTTCTAAAGACTTCTTAGCTAGGAAATAGAGAGTAGGTTTTAATTATATAAGATATAAACTCGTATAGTTAGACACTTTCTCCGTTTATTATTTTCAAGAGATAGTACTACCTCTCTACTTAGTATAAGGACTTAGGACTTCTATAAGACTAGGTAATTATACTAAGTAAGAATAGATAGATAATAAACAAGATTAGATTTAAGTAGATTTAGTACTTTAATAAGTATATAAAGAGTTATATAGTTAAGCGATATAGACTCCTTGTTCTTAATAGCTACAAGTTATATATTTTAGTTTAATTTTAGTAATACTATTAGAATAATAGTATTATTACTCTCTATATACTACTACACTTATCTTACATCCTATAGCCTCTTAATATTAGCTGTTTTAGTCTATTAAAGGCATTCTATAGTAAGTAGATTAAGAATCTTATTCGGGTTAGAATTTAGTATATTACTAAGCTTAAGTTCCTTTCTATATTTAAAGAGGCATTTAAAGCTACATTTATAGAGTAGAATATCAAGAGTAGATTTCGAGCAACTAGCTTAGTTCTATATAATCCTGAGAACGTTCTTTCTTACCTTAATCTAAGACTTAAGACACTAACTCTACCTTCTATTAACAAGCTAATCTAGACTCTAAAGACGCTATAGAACGTAATAGAGCTTGAATTCTAGACTATATATCTTAAAAACTATATTATATAATACTAAGATAGTTCTCCTACATTAATTAACGAGGCATTTGATCGGCTTACTAAAGGGGCTTAAATTATAGTATATAGAGCTACGCTTATAAGAGCTGAAATCAAGTCGCTATAAGAGGCAAATCAGCTTAAAAAGAGAAGAGAGAGAAAGAAAAAGAGGCGCATTTACTAAGGTGGAAGTCTTATAGTTGAGGAAGGCGAGGAAATTGTTTAAAGTACTTAAACTTAGTAGAAAGAGAGTATAAATAATATATAGCGCTAGCGCTTAGAAGGCAAGCAGCGACGGTATAGTTTATATAATCAGGTTAGACATAATGCTCGTATATACAAGGTACCTTAGGAATCGATTAATATGAGTAGCTAGGGTTTTTTTAATAGTGCTGTTATAATGTATTCAAAGTTGTAGTGTTATTGCGTTTTAGTAATCGGCTTACCCGAGTGATCGGCTCACTCGGGAAAAACGTTAGATCTAAGGGAAATTTAGAATTAATAGAGATTATTTCTAAGATAAGGAAGATAAGATGTTTTATATCTTTATTTATATAACAGGAGACGTCTAGAGACACCTCTAGCTATAGATTAATAAGAACTCTTAGACAGGTTCTAATATACTTATACTATAGTATAAGCTATTAGATAACTAAGCGCGGTTTTTCTATACTATACTTTACTAAAATGATCGCGTGTTATATTTATATCTACCTATACTATATTTTTACCTAGAATTAATCTACATATAACTAAATTATATTATAATAATAATCTCTATAGTATATATTATACCGAGTCTCGCGTATACTTCTTCTTAAGTCTAGTCTATATATCTCTACTTCTATTCTTTGTTTTCCTACCTCTATGTCTAATAAACTCTAATTTAAGTATATTATACTTCTCTTACTTCTTCTTTTCCTTATTATCTAGCTATACTATAATCTTCTTATTTGTCTAACTAGCTTTATCTATAATAATAGTCTCTATAAGATTACGTCGCTTCCTTAGTATATAAAACACCTACTCTTTTAATACCTTTAGCCTTAGTATTTTCTATTTCTAAGTCTTATAATATTCTACCGGTTGTATAGTAGAATACTAGACTAGCTAGGCTGTTTTTTTAGCTAGGTAGGCCTAAATTAAGACTTCTAGCCTATCTAGTAAAAGCTGTTTAGATATAGTAGATATAGTAGATACTAAAGATACTATAGGTACTATAAGTACTATAGATACTATAGATACTAGAGATACTATAGGTACTATAGATACTATAGGTAATATAGATACTATATCTAAATTAAGAAGAATCTAGCTTTAAGTAGTAATTAATACTTATAGTTTTAATAGATAACTATAGCTACTTATTATATAGCCTTACCTATAGTAGTAACCTATACGTTTACTATACGCTATCTACTTGTTAGAGCTTATAGTAAGTACTTTAAATTAAACTATAGAGGCTGTCTATATATAAGAAGGATCGATTATCCTTTCTAATATCGAGTTCTTACTAGCTTATATACCTAGTCTATAGATTCTAGAGGGTTCTACTAAGAGTACTCTCGAAGGTTCTATCGCGTCTATACGTTAACAAGCGAGGTCACGTGAATACGTCGCTAGACTACTCTAAGACTAACTCTATAGGTATAACCCTTAACACTACTAGCCTATAACGAGCTAAGAAGTAGCTATATAGTACTTTTATAGTCCTAGTACTAGTATTTATAAAAGTCTAATAGAGTAAGTCTACTAGTATTCTTCTTTATATTATATCTATATATATAAGGTAAGTCTATTAACCTTATAAAGCTCTCTATATATAGTTATAAAGGTAAAGAAATAAGCTCTATATACTATTATATAAGCTGGATTATATACTATATAACAACTATAAAACAGCTCTAGTATAGCTTCTTATCTATACTAAGAGATACTTAGTTC